>JAADVT010001081.1:0-10244 GCA_023335895.1 Pythium rishiriense
ATAATTTCGGTCCTCCGTGTTGGATTCGACTGAAAGTGGGTGCAATCGATAGATCTCGTGATTCGCCATAATCCGGCGGAATTTCACTCAATGAAACGCATCGGCTGAGAAAAAATTGAAAAAAAGGCCATGTTCATAAGCAGTGGCGGGGACTGTATATAAATACATAGGGTTAATAAATGTGAGGTCAATATGCATTTTTGGCAGGTCTCACTGGAGCATCCGACAGCGGCGAGGAACATCATCTTGCCCATGAAACGCTTGCTGCGTTGCATAAAATGGGGGACTCCCTCCCCCTCCACAAGATAGTAGACCTTCTTATTCGAGTCCTCCAAGAACCACTTTTCGTCGATATGGATCACGTTCTCCATATCGACGAATTCGTACCCACCGTCAACAAGCTGGTGGACCCAATGCATGATCCATCGGATCCGCTGGAGTTCCTTGGCTGCAGAAAGGAGCGGATTCAAGCTCGTCGTCTTCCTCTTGACCACCTCCTCCCGCACGAGCTGCTGCACCATGTTCAGCGTTGTCTTGGCCCCGCAGCGACTGACCGAATATTCATACGGTCGGTCACGTCGAGGGCCTGGATTTGCTCGCGCAGGCTGTTGCGATCGCACTTGGGACGGCCCCCACGCGACGCCGCGCACGTGATGACTCGCGCGCGCTGTTCGGACGTCTCGGCGGCGCAGTAGCAACCTCAGAGAGTTCGGATGGTGTTGCGGTGGCGGTTGAAGCGATTGGCGGCGGGGTCGACGTCGCCATACCGAAGAGGGTCGTTCAGGTTGACGGCGAGAAGAAATTCGATGATCAAGACGCTCATGGGGAGCGAGGAACTTCGTGGGCCTGGTAGAGTCGTTGGCGAGGCCGTTGGTGCTCATGGTGAAGCGTGGCGGGAGATTTAGAAATGGCCTCCATTTTCGCGTTCTCATTTTCAACCATACCTCTTGAACCAGCACGAATTTTTTAGGCGCGAAATGGTCCAGACGTCCCCCTGCAAAGCTCTAAAACGGGACCAATCAAAGCTCTTGAAACGAGCCCTTTAAACAATTTTTTCCACCAATGGATAGTGACTTTCCATACAGAGTAGTAATAGAGTGCGTGACTGTTCGATAGTGGTGGGTAATGCTACTCTGATGCGCACCCTTACCACCCTGTAGATTCCTGCCTTGGTCTGCGGACTGTAGAATTCAAAGCCAGCCTGAATCTTTCTGTTTCCGTCCAAACGAACGGGTAAGATTGCGGCGTGTTTACGCGCCTCTTCGCAGATTTCATTGCAAAATTGCGGGTTGACGAAGTGCTCGGGTGTTGTCCACCGTCAACTAATGCATTTGTTACGTCTAGCCACTTGCCTTCACGAAAGACGAATCGAACTATCATCATCAGAGGACCGCCATTCTCATCGCAAAGGGGGAGTTTCCGTTCAACGAGCTTTTGTGATACTGAAAGTGACGTATTTCGATTTCATTTACGTAAAGGGATCTAGTTGTTGCTGTTAGTGCCGGTACTGGGGTTGTTAGACAGATTACGGTCAATCATCGCAATCCTATCGTTCATCCTGGCTATGTTGGCCGTGGCAAACCACTAGAACTCCTGCATGAGTGGCAGTTACGCTATGTGAATCTCATGCGACTTCTGGCGCTCGGCCACTTCTTGGGCAAAAACCCGTTCTTCAAACTCGAGGCGCGGTGTTGGGATTGGGTGTCGGGCCGATCGCGTGGGAGCCAGCAGGGAGCTCCGAGGCTGGCGCTGAATGATTCCCATTGACGCCAGGTACTGCGTTCGGGAGGAGTCGGCGAGGGAGTGGTATTGAAGGGCGACGAGGTCGGCGAGTAGATCTTCCGGATACCTTCTGGCTCGGGAGTCTGCGTTCAAGAGGGTATCAGCATTGCCAGTGAGAGAGTGTATCACCTGTCCATGCCATGGAACCGAGGTCCGCGAGGAAGTTCACCGAGCCGGGCAGATGCTCGGCAGAGATCCGCAAGCCGTGAGTGGCCTCGACCGCACCGATGATCCGGTTGAGTTCTTGTGCGAGGGTGGAGAGGCTACTGAGCGAGTTACGAGACGGCCGAGCGGTTGTCTTTTCCAGAATCGGGTGTGACGGTGTAATGTGGGGTCGGATGAGGCCCAAGCGCGTCCCCAGCAGAGTAACGCGAGCACGGCGCTGAACATATATATTATAGTTTCAAAAATGAAGTAACAAAACTTCACTTTTCAGATAAGTGACATACCGGTATGCTCTCTGCTGGACATGCCAGAATTTGGTATAACTTTGAGGTTTTCCATCTAAGGGCACAACGGATTGGGTGCACCTACTTGGTCCTTATAAATGTAGCAACTGTAGACACCCAATAGAACCATACTGAGTCACCACAAAATGAAGGTCATTTATTATTATACATGGCTACACATATTCAATATATTGCCGTTGCAGTGCCCGACTCTTGACTGTACAGAACGCTGACGATGTCCAGACACGGCGTTCAGATGGAAGACGCGCTCTGCGCTACCGTCCCCTAACGTGGCTAGAGGACCACAGAGCTTGTATGTTTTGCGTGTGGACATTGATGTAGGTCGATGGGTCTTGAACTTTGGTTCTAGTCAGGGGTGGGGGAACTTCCAATAACGCAAATCAATATATTGCAATATGATAATTCAATAATCAATTGGAGGCAAATCAATTCAAAAAAGAATTCTGTGTAATTCAGCCCGTTTTCAGCTGGGAACCCTCAATTCACCGTCGCAGAGGAACCGTGACCACCAGCTTAGCGTCGATCGGCAGCGCACCTGTGCGTTCCCTCCCCCTCCGCCGCTCAATCGGTTCGGCGGTCGTTCTGTTCGCGAGGGCCGCTCCCCCTCCACTCATGGGTGGCATGCACTGGCTTGGGCTTCCTTTGGAAGCTGCTGTCCCAATCCCCATTCACAGTTTTGTGTCCAACCCCGCGCTCCAGCTACCAACGCTCCGCTACTCGCTGCTCCCGTATCACCACCATGCCGCTCACCAGTGCTACCATCGTCCACACGCTCATGACGAAGGTGGGTGTCGGTCTGTACGAGTCCAACTCGCGCCACAAGATCGTGAAGAGTGCCAACGTGGAAAAAAAATGCCATTTTGCACCAGCAGCGCAACCACCCGGGCTACCAAGAGGACGCCGTGGCGGCTCTCAACGACCCCGTGCGTGCCCCGGTTCGTGTCGTGGAGCCCCGTGTTCGCAACAGCACTGCGTGGGCGGAGATGATCGGCATGGAGTGCCTCCCTTTGAGCTTTTGCGAGAAGTCTCTGGTGCGCCGGAACGTCAAGATGTCGCGGATCACCGCCAAGACGCTCAAGATGTACCTTGAGAAGCTCGAAGTCCTCGTCCAGGAGGCCATCTCGAAGCTCCTTCCGTCGACTTTCGGGCTCGTCATCGACGGGTGGTCCTCGGGTGGCCACCACTACATCGGCATCTTCGCCGTCTACCACGACGCCATGGCCGCGGAGGATGCTCCAGCGCAACGCGACGCCGACTTCTTCCCGGACGTGGACCGCTACAGCCGCCGCTTCGTTCTGCTCGCTTTCCGCCCGGTGGAAGCCAAAGAGGTTCTCGGTGCTCAGGGTCTGTTCGACCTGATTGACGACACCCTCTCGCGGTACAAGAAGCCACTGACGTTCGACGATGGAGAAATGGAGAGCTATCGAGGCTTCGACAACGGAACATCGGTGGAAACGCGGATAGGAACCAGCTTGCGGTCGTCAGTACCGGTGTGTGGGGTTCAAGGCCAACAACGGCAGCCGTGCGCGGCTGACACAGGTGCTACACGTGCTGGGTCTTGGTAAGAGGCACCAATTGAACTCTAGTATTGAAACAATGACTGGCCTAGTGCAGAGGTTAAACGAGATGAAAACCTAGCGCCGGGAAATTGCAACGATGAGCCACATTGTATGAATGTGGAGGGGATGAACACTTTGCACTGATAGTTCTGCGAATGAGTGGTTGAGCGTTGAAGGGAACCACCTCAATAGTGACCGCTAGTGGCGCAGGCGTCGCGTATAGTCTCATCATTAGGACACCTCGGTGTCGAGGCAGGTCACACTAGGAGAACAATATCAATACTGTGCGATTAGGGAACGATGGTTTGCTTGTAATTTCGTGCGATAGATAACAAAACAATGACCGCACTTCGATAATCGTGCCCCTATCACGTAGGCTTGTCGAATACAGCGAACCAACTGTTCAAACTAGACCCTATAAACTGTAACACACAAAACCCGATTAACCGTTTAACTGTCATACACGATAACTAAGTCTGATCTTGTCATCTTAAAGTATACTTACGCGGTTTCCCGAAGTCCACACGGTGTCTCGTTTCGACCCGTCCATGTCCACTGTAGCGCTGCCTCAGAGTCTTTATGTCAAGCAATGAAAGATGCGCAGTAGCCATGTCATCTCCGCAGGCGGCAACCCCAGCGGGGCGCAAAGCGGTAACAACAGAGAAACCACGCCGAGTAGTGAATGCTTATGATGTGAGCTAACGGTCTGTCATCAATCCTGAGCGCTTTCGAGCGCTGATGCTCAGGGAAACAGATGCGAGGATCCGCTGGAGCTCAACGCATTTTCTGCCACGCCTTGTGGTGAAGCGGCTGAACGGTGAAACGGCACTCGAGAAGATGAATCTCGACATCAGCCAGCATCTGTACATCGATAATATCGAAGAAGAGATCCACGACGACGACGCTTCAATCTTACGCGATTTCATTCAGGATCTTGGTGAGGACGTGTTCATTCAGAAGAACGACTTCACGAATGAGTAGTTCAACATCCTGGTTGACACGCTACATCCTCTTCGCGTGACAGAAGGGAAAGGGCGGAGGCACAAGCCAACTGCCGAGGATGTGTTCCTTATGACCATCTGCGTCATCAAGCACTACAATGAAGGGTAAGAGTATGCTACTGATCTTCGCACGCAATCGTCGGAGTGGTGAGCGCGGGCTTCGTCCCTCCCAGGACCAGTCGACCAGCCGCCAAATAGCAAGTGCCAAGGGAGATGACTGACCATTGCCAACCGGTGCCAACTCCCAGGTGTACTGTATGAGCTTCGCGATATGTTGTAGCAAGTGGTATAGTACACCAGTCAGTCCGCCGGTACCAGCTCGTCTCTGACCAGCCCCAATCGACCAGTTCCATTTCATGCTGGTGGGTGCGCCAGAATCAGTAGCTAACATGTTCGTACTGGCAGTTTCTCGTCGGTATCGGTTTCTAGAGGGACAAGATTTTATGTCACGAGTTAGTCACAAGTTAGGTAGGTTGTTCGGGGGACGGTCTGTGCGGGGAAAGGTTCGACGCACATTATGCCCTGGTTACATGCGTCACAAATTACACCAGACTTATGTACCGCCAGACTTCCTCAAACGTCATCGCACGCACGCAAATGTCCGCGAGACGTTCTCCGACGTGAAAGACTCGCGCGTGATATTTTATAAAATATTTGGAGATAAAGAAAGTATCTTTTAAAAATGGTTTCTAAATTCTGGGTGTCAAATCTGGTCCTGTCATTTGATGCATTGCGCGTCTCCACGATGGCGTGTATGAGCCGCGCCTCTGCTTTCCATCATCGTTGTAGTCATCCGAGATCCACTCTTATGGAAGCATCGCCGAGGAGATTACCGTGATTACCATAGGAATCACCAACGTCACGGCTGTGGACTCCCGCATTCAGACCAGACTTTTCATGCACGCTGTTCACAGCCCCAGCTTGCACCGTATAAGACTTGGCCTCTCATGGATTCTGAATCGGTTCCTCATCGCCGTGAGATGACCCACATTATGTTATGAACGTGTACCTTCACACCTTTCTCGGTCACCCCGGAGGCAAGATCAGCCGCTTGTCGAGGGTACAATATTAACCCCTCTGTTACCACGAAACGGGCCACCGAACACGCTTCTATGTCGTAAGTTACGACTTTGAATATCGTATTGAATAAAGTATGCTTTTGGGCCTCTTCAGAGCGTACCACTTCTTTTTCGGAGATCAAGTCTCGACAGGTTTTCCTCGCGGAAGTCGTAAGTGGCAGGCAAATCTGGACGGTTTTGACGACAAGAAGTCGTAAGAGTCTGGATGTCCGCGCATGCAGTCACTCCACAGTTGTACACTCAGATCGCTAATTTCAGATCTATCACCATTATCATCCAATCAGATCAATCAAAATACCATATGGCTATCACGACACGCTGTACGAATCAGAAAATGTGATGATTCTGTCACTAAAGCGATGAAATTGTCACAAAATGTAGGGTTTCCACCTTTAAACCTAACCCTGTCCATTCTCTTGCGTTCTTCCATCAATACCTTTCACATTTTATCATGAATTTGCTTTGGAAAACACTTGAGTTAAGTATCGAGTCGCGTTTTTCGAGCCATTTCCTGTTGATGACCAAACTACGTCGTCAGTTACGACTTAAAAAATCGTCCAAGTCGGAAGTTACGACGTTGGTAACAGAGGGGTTAATACCTTGTTAGGAAACGACGATTCGACTACTATCGTAATATTTTGATGAAAAGCTAGTACCTTCAAAAACCACTGATAAAAAAGTTGTGCGATGTAAAACCACTAAACACCTTGTGTCGAATTACGAGTAGTGCGAGGGCATCATGTTTTACTGGGCCAACGTTCAACTTGTGCATCGTTGGGACCGTTTTTGTGTGAGGGATGGGTGCTGCAGCCGTGGTGCCATCGTTTGACTTGGGAGGTCCAGGTATTCACGGTATCACCTGCTGTAGTTCACCGAGGTGGGTGGAGAACACCGAGGAAACTTGCGGGGTTTCTGCAGAATTCGAGAACGAGTCCTAGACGCAGTTTTCATTAGGATTTTTCTGGCACATACAAAACTACACATACAGTCAGCTAGGCCGTAAAAGTGAGTATCGCGGCCTTTTGCATGGTTTGTTCCTACGGAAGAACACGCTGGATTCTTCAGAGGCGGCGCGCCCAGAGCGGGACCGCCACATCCAAAGCCCACTGTTCACATGAGGAGCTGCTCTTGGGTGGCTCAGCCGAAAACCGCCAAGAAACACACATCCCCCACACGCAGCGCATGGGCTGGCTCACCCAGGCGCTGTCAAAGCCACAAAGGCAAAACTCACGTTGAAGCTGGCTCAGGCCAAGCAACTCCGTGCGCAGGTCTGCCAGCATAACGCCGGTCGGCGTTGCGGTGATGTAAACGAGGTTTTTCGATAGGAGATGGGACAGGCCAGCAGCCAATGATCGGCTGATGGAAAGTGCCCCACCCAACTTCACCCGAGGGGTCACTGAGGTTGAGGATGCGGGAAGAGGCATGTGCTGGTCCGACCGGCTCAACCGTTTTCGTTCGTGCTGCATCACACCAAAGGCAGCATCAATGTTGTGGCCGACGCGCTGAGCCGGATGCCGACGGTCGATGAGCCGTCCCCTGCCCAGATAGCCCAAGTCACGTAACACCAGTGCACACCTGCGTGTGTGCAGCTCCCCGGTTGTGCCAGTGGACATCGTGCGGCACACCGGGATCTCCGCACTCTCGATGATCGTGACATCGGTCTGCTCCACGATGAGGATTTTCGGGGGGAAGAAGTTCGAAATGTATCCGCAAGTGTGCAACATGTCGTGCAGACCATGCACGCCTCGCAGGTCGCGCTCTTGAATGTGTTGCTGGACACCATGAACACGGCATACAGTTCCCGTGCGTACGGCCGTGACCCGTTGTATCAACCTCTGGGAGGAAAATCCTCTTGAGTCGATTAGGCCAAACACCGCGATGGGTGTCTTTCAATTGGTGGACGGTCTGGGCTACCTCGACGACGGCGACACGGTGCGGCGTGTGTGTATTCCGGATCACCAATGGCTCCGTACCTAATCTGCTCGACGAGTTCCACGACGGCCCTACCGCTGCTCACCCGGGCACGCGACGAACGCATCTCGCGCTGAGCCAGTGGTCAAGCATGCGCCAATCGAGTCTCCTTAGACTTGCAACCAGAGATCCACAACCGCTGTGCCGAAACGTTGCGTCCGAGCACAAGAAGATTGTCGAGCAAGCTCAAGCCAACTTGTTATCGGCTCAAGGGCGCATTAAATTTTAATGATCGGACGCCCTTCCCAGTGAAGTTTCAACAGGGCGGCATAGTGTTTCTCAGTAATCACAACCTCCCGCTCGCTCATACAGTCAAGGGTACACAGATCGACCGTGAAGAGCTGTCCGCTCGCTTTATCGGTCCGTCTCGGTCATCAAGATGGGCAACGACAACGTGACTCGTCTCAAGCGGCTGAAGTCGAGACGTCGTCTCCGTTGATGTTCTCCATAATTCCGCCGACTGACCTGAACAGTTCCTTGACCGTCCGCTGCCCAACGTGTCGCCTGCCCACTTCGTTAAAGAAGCCGCCGACGAGGAAGTGCGCGTGATCGAGCGCCTCGTCTAGCGCCCTCGCTTCAAACACAAGCCCGAGTGAAGATTGCAGCATCCGCTACCGACCCCGCGTAGTGCTTTGTTAAGTCCACCACCATGTCGTTCGCACACACAGAACAATAGATCTTGAACACAATAGATCTTGAACCCGTCGAGGTGATGCTTGCCCGAGATGTACCTCTTGGGGTCAAGGAAAGCTCTCGAACTTCTTCTCCCCCAAGCCGGAAAGCTTGCTGTTGAAGAGACTGGTTGTATGGGCTTGATCGTACACATCACCTCCCGATGTGAAGCAGTGGTATGTACCCGTCACCAACTCACTCGATAGAAGCGAATGACTAGCCACCAGTACAGATTCGGACGGATGGGTATGGCGGATGAGGTCTTTTCCCTGAGTATACCTGAAAAAGAACCGTGAGGTGACAGAAAGATATGACGGCTATTTTTAACGAATCATATCAATATGTCCAGATCATCCATGAGCCGAATAAATCCACAGAGTCAGACGGCAGCAGTCTGGCGGGCAAGCCGATGGATACGATAGACACACCACGTGGTCGTGGTGACATAACTTAAATTCCGACGTTTGTCAAAGACAAGCTAAAGGAGCTCACCTCCGTGGGCGCCGCGTTCCCACACGGCAGCCGCGGATGCTGACATCACCCGACGTTTGTATCAAAACACTGTGTGTTTATTCCATGTCCTCACGGAGGTTAGACTTAGTCCATGCTTTTCTAATTGTCTCCGAGCTGATGCTATCCCAAGCACGGATAACCTTATCATCGATCGCTCTACGCTTCTACTCGGCAGTGACAGCGTGCATCTCGAGAAGGCGCACCTTGGGCGGGCGGCGTGAGACTTCAATGTTTCTACGTAGATGGCGAACGGGCCTCTCTCCGTGCTGTAGACGTAGTCTTCCCGGAGTGTGTGAATAAACACGTCTTTCCAAACATCCGCGGACATCCACGCATTGGGCTAAACCGCGTCAATGCACCCTCCGGATAATCGTCGAAGGACTCCTCGGGCCAGCGACACGCACACGCTGCTCGACTACAGGGCTGACGTTGACAATGCACGGTGGTTTTGTGGTGTTCAAGTCAAAGCTGCAGCGCACGGTGGCGCTTAGCGCTATAGAAGCCACGTACACAGCTATCTCCATGCGCACCCAAAACGTGCTCACCGAACAAGACCAATACGGGCAACAAGAGTGCCATCGCAATCATGAAGAACGTGGGTTACAGTGCCATGAATATTCGCTGCCACTTTATCCGTGGACATCTTGTCGACGGTGCCAGCGATCTCCAGTGCGTACCGTCGCCATCCCAGCTCGCCGACTTCCTGACCAAGCCCATTGAAAGCAAGACGTTCCAACGCCTCGTCACGGCATGCGGTCTCAGGGCTACGAGTTGAGGGGGAGTGTTTTTCACAAGGTGTTGGTTCGTGGTAGATGGTTGTGTTGGTTGCAGCGCACACTCGAAAGTGAGTTACCGGGGCCAGAGCCAAAGCTCCGACAGGAACACGCTGCTCTCTCTTTCTCTCTCTGTAGCACCCTTAAATTACTCATATGCAGTCTTGTATACAGAGCGGCTTCTAGAAACTTGTTCTAGAAGCGCGCAGCACTCGCACTCACAGCAATGCCATCGAGTTGAACTTCGGTCCCACTTTCTAGAACTCGACCAAGATTCCGAGGGGCCACTTGATTGACCACACCAGTGCCACTCCACCGAGAGTGAGTAAACACTGGCGCAATCATTGTTGGCGGGCACAGCCGATCGTGTCCCGTCAGTGCAGACTGACCTGCTCGTCAGCCGCCCGGCCATGCACGCCGGGAC
>JAADVT010001082.1:0-10212 GCA_023335895.1 Pythium rishiriense
CGTGATGGGTACGCGGTTACTATCCCGGTGAGGAAAGTTCCCCTTGGTGTGTTTTCTTTCTCCGGTCCGGATAAAACCTCGATAGTATCGGGACCGGGGTCCGGACTCACACAAAAAACGCGTAGACACAACCACTGTGTCCACTTCAATCTCGTTTCAAGTTGGTGGATGGCCTCACGCCGTCAACCACAATACCATCACCACCCACACCACCACTCATTGACCCTGATCCACACCACACCTTACTACACGACCCACAAGGTGGTGGCTATTGTACAGACCTCCACCGTTCGAGTACATCATGCAGCGTGAGGGTGAACGGATGAGACCGCCAGGACCTTCATGGTGGCAGCGATTCAAGCGGCGGGGTGCGTTGTCTCCCTGGAACGTGGAAATGTGGCTTTTTGAGGATACACTTACCAACACGTGTGTGCGTTTGTGTGCAGCTCTCAAACTGATGCTCGGAGCCGGCGCCATCACCCTCGCGTCGCTGTGGCTCGCTGCTCCCGTGGTCACGTGGGTCCTGGCGAGGAAGAGTATGCAGACGAGTCTGCTCGACATGGCTCGAGGGCTTGGCGCCGCCATCTCACTAGGCGTCGCGTGGTGGAACTTCGACGTGCAGCCAGTTGAATGTGGTTTCTACTGGCCAGCGTGATGGTTGCGATCGAGTAAGACGATTTTATTAATACAGAGCCTCAGAATGATAGATCTGTGGAGAGGATTCGGCAACAACTACGGCCGAGACGCTCCAGACGCATCTCCATCTCATAGATTCTAATACTGGCGGTGCATGTATTCTGCGAGTGCATGTCTCCTCTGCCTTCCCTCCTTTCAAAAATCTCTTTCTCGGGGAACCCAAAACAAAAATCCTGTCTGATCAAACAGGGCAGGCGTTGACGGGGAAAGGAGAATGAGAAGCCTTGGAACGGAGAATGAGAAGCCACCAGGCTGGTATCGGTATCATATATGTATTTGACCAACATTCCGTCAGCGGGAAGTTTCCGTTGGGGAAACGTTGAAGGGGGAATCCTTCTCACTTTCGAAATCGACGGCACAAGCACATACTCGCACCCACCCAGACAAGACCGAGATGCGTCTGCCGTGGTTTCCGACGCGTGGGCAGCGCAACGACGCGTCGCTACCGACGACCGCGGGTCGGGACCAAGCGACTCCAACCGGTAATGTGACCCGCCGAGTGGAGGATGACCCCATTGTCGTCCAGTTCCTGGAACAAGTACGCGCGACCGCGAGGGATCAAGAGCGACTCGAGGCCGAGCGCACACAAGTCGTCCAAGAACGGGCACGTTTGGAGGCACGCGAGCGAGCGGTTGTCGCCCGTGAAGCGGCGCTTGACGGCCAAGAGCGCGCGCTCCGCCAGGCTCGTGCGCAAGTGCGTCGAGAGGTGGAGCGCTCGATCGCTGACCTAGAAGAAGCTCCAAGACCCCTTGTGCCGGTGGCGGCGGAGGTGAATGGGGATCAAGGTCGATGGTGGTCGGGTATCCGAGACTTTGTTTGGCGTCCTGGTGGCAACGTGTCGCGTTCTGGTCGAGCCAAGTCCATTGGCGTGCTAACGGTTCGAGAGCGGCCGGGGAAATCCTCTCAATTGACAGTGACGCGTCACGGATGATGATGTATCGAGCCATGGAAGAAATGGTAACAGAGTATACCACGTATGACTGACTCTAGTTGCATTTCAACGGAGTTGAACGCGGACAGATAACTACCAGGGCCTTCTTGATGACAGCGATTCAAGCGGCGGGGTCCGTCGTCTCGAGGAAATGTGACGTGAAAGACGATGTATCAAGCAAGCCATGGCCGACGCTTGCAGGCGCGGAAACCGCAAAGGCGGTAGCTCTGTTTCATGCACGACGTTTGCACCGCCGTGGCGAGACAGGCACGTGCTGGAATAGATAGTTCACTCTGGGGAGTGTTGGGTCGCGAGAAATCATGTATGAGACACAGAAGAATTTTTTGTATCGGAAAAGTGGTGTGACCCAGGCCAATGTGACCTTTGGTTACATATACAAAATTCTTCCACTGCAGGATAGGACCACCATTGAAGGCCAGCAGATCCTGGTGTATCACTGCGCGTGAAGGGCTATCGGGTGCTGTGTTGTCACTAGTACAGCACAATCACATCAGCAGCTCGTGGTCGCGGTCCTCGGCACTAGTCGGACGGCTCCATGAACCCACAACAGCACATCTTCGCATCTTTCTGAACCCATTTACAAATTGTAGTGTCGTTTCTAACAATCGTTTCTATCATAACCAAGTGTAACCACTGTTCATATCCGGTGGCAGTGAGCCGACCTCTCTGTCCAGACAGACCCACAACACCAAGAGTAAAAAGCCCCATGACCATGGTCGCGCAGATCGTCGCGCGCGCCTCGCGCCACCGGTTGCTGCTGCGGCGCGTGCGCTCGGCCAGTGGCGCGTGGGCGCTTCCCCCGCGCGCCGTTTGCGCTGCCCGCGACGCGCTGGCGTGGCGTGGTCGCTCCGGTACGTCGCTTCCCGTGGCGGCGGCGTACTCGACCGACCACAAGACCGTCAAGCCGTCGCTCGCGATCTCCGAGGCCTTTGACGAGGACGACAACACCGACGCGGACACACACGACCCGGACGACGACGAACTGTCGTTTGGATTCGACATGGACGACGAGCAGCACGCGTTGGGCGAGGAAGAGACCCTGGTCCAAGCCCAGGACGGGGAGCTCGTCCTCCCCACGGCGCTGTCGAGCGACGAGCAGCGCGAGCTCGCGCAGCGGCTGCGGTTCGCGATGGACCGCAAGAAGCGCTGGATGCAGCGGCTCGCGGACGACGGCGCGTGCGACGCGCTGCTCAAGGTCGTGTACGAGTGTTACGAGCCGTTGTACGCGGCCCACCCGTTGCTCCAGCACGAGACGTGTTCACTCTGGGGTTTTTACGAGGACGCGGTCGCCGTGGCCGGCGCCGAGACCAAGTTCAAGCCCAAGTGGTACGACGACCAGGTCACCAAGATCACGGAGCAGGAGGCCATGTCGCTGTTTGTGTCCATGGCGCGGCCCGAGCTCGCGATGGCCGTGTTCCGCCACCGCGAGTGGCTCGCCGCCGAGTTGGGCTCGGTCACACTCTCGCGCGGAGAGAATGTGCTTACGGACGATGTCGCCATCGACTTTGGCAAGCATTTCCGGTCGTTTTACTCGTGGGCGATGGGCGCGAGCGCCGCGCTGGGCGACCACGCTCAAGTGTTTGCGATCTATGAAAACGCGCTGGAGAACGGCGTGTTCCCGACCGCGAACATGACGCTGTCGTACCTGAACTCGCTGATCGCCAAGCGTGAGTTTGAGGCCGTCGCGGCGCTGTTCGAACAGATCCAGAAGGACGACCGCCCGACCAACTTGTACTTTTACCGCCAGATGCTCTTTGTCACGCGCATCACCGGCGACAGCAAGACCATGGACGTGCTAATGAAGGAGATGAAGATCAAGGGCTTCAAAGTGCGCTCCGAGGACTACCTGAACGCGATCCGATCGCTCGACGGGCTACATTACCGTAGCAATACAGACAAAGACGACAACACGTCCGAGTTCTTTCTCAACGAGAGCTACCGTGAGTGTATCGCGCGCGTCGCCGACCAGGAGGCTTCGCCCGACAAGTACGTGCAGCGAGAAAAGGCGAGCGGGAACGTGATCAAGCTATTTGAAGAAATGGTCGAGGACGAGCAGATTGCTCCGCACAACGCGGCCTTCTTCCCGCGCGTGATCTCCGCGGCGCTGTTCCTGCAAGACTATGACCGTGTGACCGAGTACGTGGCACTCCACGAGCGGTGCTTTGACCGACCGCTGGTAGATGTCGCGGCGCTCAAAATGGCCGTGAACGCGCTGCTGGTTAAGGACGAGCCAACCGCGGCGTGGGAGCTGATTCTCCAGGCGCACTCTAGCAGCGCCAGCAAGCGCTCCCGGGATCGGCGTCACGGAAAAACGAACTCTTCTGTGCTCTCGGTGGTGGGGAATGTAGTGGAGTACCTGTCGTCACACCGTGAAACAGCACTTGTGCTGCAATTGCTCGAAACGCTCGACGCGAAGAAGCTGCTGGGCCCGGCGCTGGTACCGGCGCACTCGCATAGGCTACTGAACACGCTAGTGTTTGACACAAAGACCGTGTCGAACGACCAGCTATGGCAAATGGTCAGTACCAAATACTGGGTGGCGTTCCCGGTGAGTGTTAACGTCAAGACGCTCACGCAGTTTGTCGATGCGTGTGTCACGGCCGACCGCTGGTGGGTCGTGCCCAAGGCGCTCCACAAGCGCGACCGCTCCAAGATCCCGCATTTGCCGGCTCGCCTCGCACTTCATCTGAGTAACAAGGCACTCGAGGACACGACCAACCCCGAGCGTGTCGAGATGGTCGCTTCCCTGGCCAAGATGGTGGACATCCCGGCCATGAACACGGACACTCGCGTCGCGTTCTGCTGCAACGTCGTGCGTGCCCTCCACACGCTACGCGGCGACTCGAGCCGCGGGCTCCACCGTCAGCGCGAGATCCGCCGTATCCACGACCAGTACCTCCGTGACAAGGGCGTGAATCTACCACAGGATGTTCGAGCGATTCTCATGGAAAACGCATAGACAGAGCCAGCCCACTTTCGCGGGACACCTCCCACGGGACATGGACGGTCGAAATAGAGATTTTGTTTTTGCAAAGAACTTGCGCGCCAGTCAGCTCCAGCATTCCAGCATCTGATACCCACTAGAGCCAAATACTAGATCCTGTCAGAGAGAAAGGAAACAAGAAGAGCCACTCGTCGGTGCTTGACCCCAGAAAGAGAATGAACACCACACGCTCAAGATTTGGTGGAGTTGGTGGAGGATGATGTTGACAATCCTCAATCAAGCGTACCTTCGTGCAACCTTCGCGTACCCACCATTTTCATTGGCGACTGGCTATGCACACTGATTTATTCCCGTTTCATTCCCTCCACGATTACCAAAAGAAGTGATATATCAATAGGAATAGGTTCGATCATTTCAGGGTACAAAAGGATTAGTGAGTCTACAGCTAAGAGGATTGGATACCCATTTATGGTATTTTCGTAGGTGAGACCAACGAGGAGCTCCGTTGCTTCCATGAACCGAGCTCGTTGTGAAAACAACAAAAGCCCCCCTCCCCCCTTTCCCGTCACTCGCCATTTGCCAGCGTCAAGTCCAAGCGAGCCACCACCAAGAGACCGTCCCGCTTGAAGACTCGGTACCATGTGGTCGGTGGACGATCAGGAGATCCGCAACGAGAAGGATGTCGAAGGCACGACGATCCGCGAGGCCATGGCCGAGGCCAAGGCGCTGTGCGCCCGTGCGCCCGACGCCGAGCCGTTCTTCTCGCTCGTGTTTGCGCGGATCGAGGCCGCGCACGACGAGCTCCAGGCGTACGGGAGTAAAGCTGCTCCGGAGGACCAGACCCGCGCGCTCGCGGCGTTCACCAAGGAGCTGGTCAAGTTCTCCGGGCAGCTCCAGTACTACTGCGAGACGTCGCTCGCCGGGCGCGTATTGTACCACAAGAAGGCCATCAAGGCCATGCAGGAGATCCACGAGGGCGCAATGGACATGTTCCACTACTACGAAGGAGGCCTCAACCAGTTCTTTGGTATGATTCGAGAGGACAAGACGTACCCGACCGAGTGGAAGGAGCCGTTCGAAGAGAGTGCCAAGGTCTTTGAGGCGGCCGTGGCCGAGACTGTCGAAAAGGACGAGACGCTCGAGGTCTACATGAAGGATCCGCTCGTCGCTGTGGAGGCAGCCACATTGCTGCGCAACGCAGAACAGAGCGCCGACCGCCTCGAGTGGTACCGGAACGAACCAGCGCAGAGACTCCGAGAACGCATGAAGGGAATCGCCGACTCGGACGACATCAAGTTGCCCGACTGGTTTGTATCCGAGAGCGACATCAACTATCGCAGTCGTCAGTTCGCCAGAGGATCCTACGGCGCCGTCCACTACGGAACATGGGGATCTGGTACCAAGGTGGTCGTCAAAGTGCTGCTACCGAATGGCAGAAACGAACGTCTAGACGAGAAGCTCCGTACCAAATTCATAGAGGAGGCGAATCTCTGGTCCAAGATCTCCCACCCCTATGTGCTCAAGCTCTTTGGAGCGTGTCACGTAACGGCGCCGCCATTCTTTGTGTGTGAGGACGCCACCAAGGGAAACCTGAAGAACGTGCTCGCCAAGGACAAGTCCCGACTGTGGCGTCTACTGTTCCAGTCAGCTCTAGCGATCGAGTACTTGCACGGGAAGAAGATCATCCACGGGGATTTGAAATTGGACAATATTCTTGTCGCCGCCGACGGCTACGCCCGGTTGGCCGACTTTGGCATCAGTCGCTTTAAGAAGCCGAGCCGAAGCTACGAGTTGTCAAGGCAGGACTCGCTTGTCGAAGGTGTGGGCGCGCTGCGTTGGCGCGCGCCAGAGGCCCTCGAGAACAAGGCGCAGTACGAGTCGGACGTATACTCTTTCGGTCTCTGCCTTATTCAAGCGCTCAGTGGTGAGGTACCATACGAACAGTTCGAGGATGACATCGATGTAGAAGAACAAATTCGTAACCACATCTTGCCCCCGCGACCCGCTGACATGCCGGACGAGATCTGGACGCTTGTGGAGAAGATGACCAAGTTTGAAATGGAGGAGCGTGCGACAATCAAGCAAGTCACGACGGTGCTCAAGAAGTTCGCGAACGAAGAGTTGGCAAAGGAGAACGAGAAAGCCAGTCTGTGCCAGATCTGCAACACTCGACTTATCGATGGGTCTCAGTTCTGCACCAAGTGTCAGCGCAACACGCTCACCAAGCCCGTGACCAATGAAGTCGGCCCGATTCTATCGAAGGACGATCTGCCCCGTGTCATCGAGTTGGTCACGCTATCCGACAGCGAACACAAGCACAAGGCGCCCAACGCGCTGCGCGACTACATGTTCGGCCAGCCCGACCACCAGCGCTACGTATTCGAGGCCGGTGCCATCCCCGTGCTGGCCAAGGTGCTTGCCGAAGAGACGACCAACCGGGATGCGCAGGTCGAGGCGTTGACTGCACTTGGTTGTACGATGGTGACCAACAAGAAGATCCAGGCCGCGGCCAAGTTCGAGAACGTCATCGAGATGCTCAAGGAGAACCTTTCGTCTACCTACGATCGCATGAAGATCAAGTCGGTGCTCGTGCTCGGCTACTCGGCGCACGGCAACCCCGAGAACCGCCAAGATATCTCCAGCGACACCGAGGTGATGAACAAGATCCGCTTGATGGCCAATGGCCCGGACGACCAGGACTTGCCCCTCGCGGCGACGAAGGCGCTCATGTTTCTCGACCCGCAGGAGCCTGCAGAGCCTGCTACGGGTGCGTGAAACCTGTGTGTACAGAAGTGAGATGCTCGATTGTCGCCTGTATAAAATCAAGGGCCAAAGAATCTCTATGAACGGGTTGCATTGATCTATAATCTCCCACCCATCGAATCATTTTGCGAGATAGAGCGGGGATGAACTGACGCTATTCCACTTTACCACTCCATGCCAGCGAGTAGAGAGGTCGCAGTGGGCGCTGGTGCCTTGAGAGGAGGCGCCGTCGCTGCCTGTGGAGTTGCCAGCGCTACCGATGGCGTCACGAGACCGTACGCTTGGGCGGCCTTGGCTCGGGAGTCTTTGATCACCGCAGCTGCTTTGACGTCCGCGTCCATCGATGCCGAGGAAGAGGATGACGACGTGGAGGAAGAGGCCAGCGCCGCTAGTCGCTCTTGCTCCGTGAACGCGTCATCGTTGACGTTACCAATCCGGTTCGCGAAGAAGCGCAGAGTGTGGAACATCGTGCCCATTTCCATGGGCGTGGGCGGCGATGGCGGCAGGCGCCGGTGCGGCGCTGGATTCGGGTTCGGGTGCTTCTTGGTCGTTGTCACGGTGCGCTGCTCCATTTCCTCAATCTTGTGCTTGGCCTGGTGGAGCAGCTCGTCGCGTTTCTTGTCGCTGAACCACGACCACACGTCGTGGATTCCAAAGAGGCGACGAGGCGAGAAGCCCGACCCGTCGGCGGGTGCCTCGATCGGCACTGTCTCACCCGTGTGGAGATGGACACCATGCTCGCTGCGAGGCCGGGACGTTGGGACCGCGTAGAGGGACGGACACCCCAACGTGATCGAGACGACCAGAACGGTCAGAACCACGGGCGATAGACGATTCACCATGACGAGGACTCGGGATGTCGTGGAGATGACAAGAAAGAAGTGAGTGAGTGGATGGTGGCGAGTTCGGAAATGAGGATGGGATAGGGCGCTGACAGGAAGCGAAATAAGGCGACAGGACGGACGTGGACAAACAAGAAACCAACAACAGAGCTTTTGATGTGTTAAGAACCGGTGAGTCCGTGATCGAGGTTGACCGTCATCTCCACCCGTGGCTTTGGTTGCTCGCTCCCTTCCGATGCCACGTAGAGTCAGCTGCGTTGGTTGATGGCCGCAATCTCTTCGGCCGTGACCGGCTCGCCGGTCGCGAGCTCGCGCGCCCAAACGAGCATAGGCGTCCGAAGTCTGCGCACGACCGAGTCGTAGCGTGCGATTGCGTCACACGTGGCGTCCCAGGTCACGCCGTGGAGCACAAGCGCCTGGATGACGTACAGTGTGTGAGTGTGGACGTTGGACCCAATGAGGGAAAAGGCCGAATGGAGCGGTGTGCGGCCACGCTGTTGAACGTACCCACCCAGTCAGCTAGAGTGCGATAAAAAAGAAGAAAAACAATGTGCTGAAAACCCCACGCACCTTGTCCTGGATGTGTGGGTCGGCGCCGCGAACGAGTAGTGCGTGGACGACACGACTGTGACCACACCGACACGCGACGTGGAGTGGCGTTTGGCCCTCCTAGCAAGACCCGATGGTCACTCCCAGTCCAAACTCTTCTATGGCTCGAACACGCACCGAGTCGACGGCGTTGGGATTGGCGCCCGCTGAGAGGAGTAGCCACGCGACCTCAGGGTCGTTTACCCCGGACACGGCATCGTGCAGAGGTGTGCGCTGGTTCTACATTTATTGGCTGCCAGTCAGAGACCGACAGATTGCGTAGAACATGGTGGGGGACACGTACGGATTCATTGCGTGCGTTCGGGTCTGCGGAGGCGTCGAGGAGGAGCTGAACTATCGCGGCATGCTTGCCAAGAGCACGATGTAAAGCGGTTGTACCATCCTAGATGTATCTCCCCACATGGTGAGCCACGGAAGAGACAAGCTCAGTTGCTATAGTAGGAAGGCGCACTTCGGAGTGAGCGTGGATATCCACGCCGTTTCCCAGCAGGAAGGCCACGGTACTAGGCAAAGTCGCCTTGAAAAGAAGCTCGGTCATGTCCTAAAGAGGGCATCGAGGGTCAAAACTTTGAAAACCAAATTCGCGACGACCAGTGTTCCTCCCGTACCGCGTGGAGACCTGGGTCGGCGCCATTGGAGTTTGCGAGCCGTACGCACAGTGCGTCCACGCTCTGCCGCTCCCTCTCTTCCATTTGGCGCCACCGTTCTCTGGTCGCCGCCACGCAAGCTCGTGCCACTTCGTAGTTGGCTCGGTGGGGATTCCACTCGGGCGTGCGCTTGCGACGCCACCACTTGGGACCCATCGGTCTCTTGCTTGCTGTCTCGGCAGACAAAACGAGAATGTGGGCCACCCCCCGGCGCGCTTCGGAATCTTGGGTACAAAGCGTTCGAAGGAAAAGCTGCTCTGTTGGGATAGGCCGATTGGTTTTCTTTCTATCGGCAACCACACGGACTGTATCCAAGTCGCCTCACCCCGACTCTTTCTGAGACTTGCGTAGTCACAGAAGGAACAAAATAACGCCCAAGTTTTGAAAACAGAATGGATTCAATTGAGCATGCTTCAACAGCATAGAGTCAGGAGCATTCAATACATACGAACCACACCGCACGTCCGTCCATCGACCCGCCGGTTGTCTGCGCCTTCGTCGATCTTCCCGTACATTTCCGGTGCGTCTTCAGTGTGTCAAAGAGGTGCGGTAGCCACGACCAAGTCCAACACCATGAGGCACTGAGTCACTCGCGACTCGACCGACCAGCCACACGTGGGCTTACGCGAGCCGCGCAAAGTCCTGGGTCCAGTACTGGCTGTAGCCCGAGCAGCCCGTGTTGATAGCGCGCGCAAAGCCCACGTTGACAGCGCTCGCGCTGAGCAGGTTGGCGCGGTGAGCGGCCGAGTTGGCCCAGCC
>JAADVT010001083.1:0-10209 GCA_023335895.1 Pythium rishiriense
CGACGTGAGCACGGAGAGTTTGAGAGAGTGAGAGCACGAACGCCCGCGCGCGAGAGACTTGAGCGATGCAGGAGTGTCCGGAAGATCTCCAGAAGCAGCTCCAGGCACTGGGCATCCACCCGTCCGATGATGTCTTCCGCACGGGATCCGAACAGTACGACCACAACGGACTCTGCTCACCGATCCCGCAGGAAGTGCACTTCATGAACGCGGAGCTGCGGCGCTGCCACGTTGAGGGGGTCGGTATTCTGCTCTGCCTGTTCTCCGGGTCTGGCCACGTCTACGAGTTCGTGCGCACGCTGCGCAAGTGCATCTATGGCAAGGTCAAACACGCTGTACGATTACAGATGACCGCTCAGGGCACTTTCGTGCGCACCAACCTCGAGGTCGCGATCAAGATCATGAGCAAGGTGGGTGGCGGCTCGTCGGTGCATTCGGCGCGTGGGATGACAACCAACTAACTGTCACAACTCGTTTTGCGCGCACTTTCCAGGCAATCATTGAAGAAGGCAACCTGCAGGAGAACCCGCTGGTGGAACTTGCCACGCAGCAACATCTCTCGAACCCTGGCCACGAGAACGTGCTCACTCTGGTACGTTCATTTCGCCGAGGTGATTGGTTGCTTTGGCGAACGATTCCGCTCACTCTACTCTCTCCCAATCCGTTTTTGTTTAGATCGAATGCCTCCACGATGCTGACTACATTTACTCGGTACTGCCCTTCTGCAACGGTGGCGAGCTGTTCTCGGTCGTGGAAAGCGGCGGCGCGATGGATGAAGCGCAGTGCCGCCACTGGTTTACACAAGTATTGGCAGGTTTGTCCTATCTCCAAAGCCGATTCATCTGCCACCGTGATATGTCGCTTGAGAATGTTCTGCTCGATGGCAACATCTCGAAGGTATGGTTTGGATCTCTCAAGCACGTGCGTTTCCGTTTGGTGGGTGCTGATCACGCGATTGTTTTACACCGATGATGTAGATTATCGATTTCGGGTTGGCGATTGGTATCCCTGTTGATTCACATGGCATGACGTACTCGCTCCCGCCCGCAGGCGCTGTCGGCAAGATCTTCTACATGCCCCCTGAGGTAATTTTAGCGCGAAGGATTGCAGCCACAGGAAATCAAGCAACTAATTGTCGAGTATTCTTTGGCCCACAGATCTATCGCAACCAAGTGCCGTTTAATGGTTTCTCCGCGGATATTTGGTCGACTGGTGTGATGCTGTTCATCATGGTGACGGGCGCGCCGCCGTTTGAACGGCCTGACGACGCAGACCCGCGTTTCCAGATGATCGCGCGGGGTCGCATGAACGATATGCTCGACTCATGGGGGATGTACCACGTTTCACCAAGTGTGCGGGACTTGCTGAACCGAATGCTCATTGTGGACAACCCGTCGAAGCGGCTGACCGTGAATCAGATCGCGCAGCACCCGTGGCTGCATGGCAGATGAGCAAACGCTAGCGTTACGCGGAGAACCTTCCAACTCATGCCGTCTTGCCCACCATCTGAAGGAGGAACTCATTCACTTCCAGCGTACGATTGGCTCTCCCACAAATTTCTCCATTCTTTATTCATCCTTCAGGACCGAAAGCAAGAAGGAGGTGATAGCCCAGTGGAGGTCGTCGAATCTGGAGGTGGAAGCGCTTTCACCAGCCGAACGGTGTATTGTACGAGTCGGTTTCGTTGGCTGTATGTGGTACGACCCCCCATTCGTTAGAAAACACAAACGCGTGAGAAACATCTTCCCCATAAAAGCTGTTCGAGGAGGATAATAAAATAGTCGTAGAATTTCTTCAGGGAGACGAATGCACTTCATGTGATACAGCAGTCTTTGACATGAACTTATCCCCACTCAGCTAAGCGATGACGGTGGCGAAACGCATCAGGTGGCGCGGGCAGCATCGACGGAGGGAGCGGCTCCGAGGTTGCGAGCTGGAGGTTCCAATTTGTGGACAACTGTAGCTGCTGTGACGGTAGGACCTGACCGCTGACCGACGCTGGCCTCCATTCGGAGGTTTCTCCCGCGGCCTGGCGCGCAGCTTCACGCTTCCTCTCCTGATCTAACGAGGCACATGGTAACAGTTCAACCTACCAAGCACTCGCTGGGCGGTAGACGCACACTTACCGGCAAAACTATCGTACCAAAGCTTGACGTTTGTGCGGTGGTTGCGACCGTGGAAGTGGCGCTTGCGCGAGTCCTGGGAATCCTCAAACGCGCAGTCGCAGTACGCACAGTGGAATTTGACGCGCCCCATGACAAAGCGCTGCTCTCTCCAACATGCGACCAATTTGTAGACCATGCAAATGACTTTCCAAAATAACCTCTCTTAAGTACGATTTAAATCCATGTCCAGCTACGAGTATGCACCCGACAACGTGATGCTTGGGAAGTAGTACGAAGGCTCATTTTTCTGGAGAGGTCACAACACGCACCCACGATTCGTGAGTCGTTCACACTTCTCATCCAAAACTGAATATGAACAACGCACCTGGTCGTCCAGCCAAGTCATGCCCTCGCGCAGCAGCAAGTTGAGAGCGAGCATGGACCGTTTGCGGTCCCAGCCGAGCTCGCGCGCGAGAATGCTCACGTTGACCATACCGCCCGTATTTTGTGCGAGTGAGATGATGGTCGCGTGGTCCGAGCTGAGGACGATGGGCACGGTCACGATCTACACAGAAAGAGACCACGAAAAGGTTAGCGCCGAGGTCAGAGAAAGAGCGTGCACAGAGTCGAAACCGTACCATCGTGCGCGCCTCCATTTCGATGAGCTGAAAGCCCTCACCCAAGACACTGAGTTTCTTGACCGCGCGTTTCACATCGTCGTCCGAGATTTGCTGGTGAAAAGAGCACAGGAGATATTTCACACACGGCGTGAGAACTATGGTCGCGTTTCCAGAAAGCTTCAGGATACGGCCACGTACCTGCATTGCCGGACTTCTCCGCTTCGCCAGCAAACGGAGCAGATCGCTCATACCAATGAGGCCACCGTTCTTGGGTCTGTTGCATCCACAGATGATAGCTAGTCAGTGACCAATTCAATTGTAGCGTCGTGCGTTCAGAGTGTTTGGTACCTTGTGAGGATACACACTTCGATGATTTGGACGCCAAGCTCATAGTAGAAGTCTCCGACGTCAAGAAGCTCTGACCAGAATCCTTTCTTGGAGGCGAGCGGGTCGACACCAATCTTCGCACACATGATTTGGAACTTTTTGCGGAACTCGGGGTCTTTCTTGATGTTGTTCTTGTACTTGATCGCGAATTGCTGCAGGTTCGTGCGGAAAAGTTCGAGTTGGGAGGTTATGTGAGTCATCTGCGACTCGGCTAACTGCCCGCCGACTTCATTGAACTGCTTGGTCTGCTCCTGCTTCTTGCGCACGGCGCCGATGCCACCGACTCCCCCACGCCGCCGCATTGGCCTAGGTTTCGTTTGCTGCTGCTGATGACCTACGAAGCGTAACCATGTAACCTCTTCCTGAAAGCAGCAGAACTGAAAATCAACCTAGGATTCTATTGCTAATTTGACCAATCATCGACCAGGAAATCTCTTCGAGCCGCTGTGAGCCTTTTGAAGGTACATGCACAGTACGACGACTCGTCCACCATAGAGATAACATCGCAGCGTGTTCCATGTAGCATGGGTATTTGCGAAGCTGCGTGCGAAAAGTGCGTGGATGGTTCCAGCATTGCTTTTCGCCAAGTGCGTACTGTAGCCATTTGATACCACCAAAGAATTGATTGATGTTGGAAATGAATTGCGCTCCTGCAGCTACAATTCATTCTGAAGCCTAACCCTGAACCAGCGACAGTTTGGCTGTAGTTTTGTCCAATCATAAACTGTTTCGTGGAACGCCTCAGAACGATGTCATCATCGGGGGGTTATTTTTCCCTCAAAGCTTTGTGTCGGCTTGTTCGCATTCCCTGACCGTAAATTACAAAATAAATTCCCACAAAAACTTCCCGCGTGGGCTTTTGCCCCGCGCGTGGGTTTCTCTGTCGTCTCCTCTCCTCTCCGCCTCCCCCCCGGCTCGCTGTTCCTTCGGTTGCGCCTTGCCCTTGGCTTCTCGATCGCACATTAGGATTCCGTCCTTCGCGCCGCGTAACGAAAGGAAAGCCCCCACTTTTAGATTCGGCTCCCTCGACGTGCGACCTTCCCGTCCCCTACAAGTTAGTCATGTTCATCTTCGATTGGTTCTACGGCATCCTCGGCTACCTCGGTATGTGCATCACCTGAGCGTCGCCGCCCTCCCCACTCAAGCTCCCGCCTTCTCCCTTCTCTCCTTCGCCCTGCCTTGGTCTATCTACTACTCCAACTCTGCTCCGCTTCGCATTGTGGCTGCGAATGGTGGATGTAGACGCGCCAAAGGTGGTTGGTACGCGCATGGAGAAGAAGGAAAGGTAGTCGGGAGCGGTGCTCGAAGGTGATTTATGGCTGCTGGACTCGTTTACCGACAACTGCTTGCTATAATGATTAGGCCTGTACCACAAGAACGCTAAGATCCTTTTCCTGGGCCTGGACAATGCCGGCAAGACCACGCTGTTGCACATGCTCAAGGATGATCGCGTTGCGGTCCACGAGCCGACGCTTCACCCGAGTACGCAGTCGTGCCTATCCGTTTCGTCTGTGATCTCGCCAAGGGGCTGACGATGCTGTTTGAAATGTAGACTCGGAGGAGTTGATTATCGGCAAGCTGCGCCTCCGCACGTTCGACCTTGGCGGTCACGAGACCGCTCGTCGTCTGTGGAGAGATTACTTCGCGACCGTCGACGGTGTCGTCTTCGTGGTGGATGCTCTTGACCGCGAGCGTTTCCCGGAGTCGAAGCGTGAGCTCGACACGCTCCTCGGCTACGACGAGCTTGCGAACGTGCCATTCCTCGTGCTTGGCAACAAGATCGACGTGCCTCGCGCTGCCTCGGAGGATGAGCTTCGCCAGGCGCTCGGTCTCTACGAGACTTACGGCAAGGAGGCCCGCGGTGACCGCGACCCGAACATCCGCCCGATCGAGCTCTACATGTGCTCGGTGGTGCGCCGAATGGGTTACGCTGATGGCTTCCGCTGGATGGCGCAGTTCCTCTAAATCGACTCACAGTCCCTCAAGCGTCACGAGGAGCGTGAAGATCGGAGAAAGGGTTTCATTTGCCCTCGACGCATCAGGCGAGTGTGGGTTGTGGTTATATACTTTGATCATATTCGCGTCGTCCGTTTTCATTCGCGTAAGTTGATGATGCTGTATGCGACATGGAGACGGCATGGCTGTAAGCGGGCGGACAACATCAGCGGATATTGATCACCACAGAGTAGCCACCACGCAGGTCGCTGGCTCAGCTTCAATTTCGTTTTTAAAGTAGACTTCGAACCACCTCTCTGCTATCTTGACTGTGTTGCCGTGTTCCCTCTCTACTGGCCTCCGCTCAACACACACCCGCCCAAAAGTTGCAATCGCTCCGCATCATCTCCATGAAAACTTGACGCCATGTCCAGACAATCTGCACAGTGCATGGAACCGTGGAAAAAGTTAAGAACAGTCCTTTCAGATATGGGACGTTGCACAACTTGGGTTAGATTCCCTTCCATGACACTTTTGCGCAAGTCATTGGTAGACACGCACACTCATTGGTCGAAATTCGTGGACATTCCCTCTGTCTCGAGTGGGAACACCTCCCATCGAGCGCTGAAAGGGGAACTGACTGTCGTCGGCGAGCGGCAACCTTCTCGAAGTGCTGCCACCCGCGCTGCGTGGTGCCGTGGCGCGTGGCAGCGAGGGTTCCGCCCGTACCAGTCGGAGGAAGAAGGCGGGTTCTTTTACCCACCTCCCCCTGCCGTTCTTGCCTGCAATTCCCCGACAAAAAGACCACTCGCCATGTCGCGGCTGTCGATGCCGACACCCGTGCGCAAGGGGCTCAAGGCGCCGAGCGTCCACGTGGGTCCGGCACGGCCCGGCGCGCCGCCGTCGGCCACGGGATCGTCCTCGTCGGCGACGTCCGGGTCGGGCATTGCCCGCGGCAGCATCGCCTCGGCGCGCGCGATGTCCGTGTCCCATTTGCCGCGCGCGCGCGCGCCCTCAGCGTTTGGTAACCAGTCGTCGCACCATGACGACGGAGATGAAGTTTCGAGCAATGAAGGCGGATGGAAGGAGAGAGGGAGACCGGCTGCGCGGCCAACACCTGCTCCGTTGCAGCGCGCGACCACAACCAGCGCATTAATGACTCCGGCAGGAGCCCCTTCGTCCTCGATGTCGGCAATCGGCGCGATCGGCTCAAGTGGTATGGGCTTGCCATCCACCAAGACCGACAACATTCGCGTCGTGCTTCGTATTCGGCCAGCGAGGTCCAGTCGTGACGACGACCGCGATGAGTACGATGACGGTGACAACCAGCGCCGTTCATCCTCAGGCTCGCGACGATGCCTCGATGTCACAGGCGACGGGTGCGGCGTCACGATCGGACCGGGATCCCTCCAGGAGAAGCGATTTGCATTCGACCGAGTATTTGACGAAGCGTGCTCGCAAGAAGATATCTTCCAGGACACGGGCCTCATGGCGGTTGAAAATACGCTCAATGGGTTCAACGGCTGTATCTTTGCTTACGGCCAGACTGGCTCCGGTAAGACATTCACGATGCTCGGCGGGGGTGACGCTGACACGGGTGCGCAATACGATATGCATGGTCTCAAGGTATCGCCCCTTCGAGGTCTGATGCCTCGCATTTTCGACCACCTCATTCGCCGCCTAGAAGACCTCGTTGCCGATGACAGTAACGACCTGGAGTACACGCTATCGTGCTCATACCTCGAGATCTACAATGAGAAGGTCTTCGACTTGCTAGAAGTCGGGCCAGCTGTAGCACAATCCAAGAGTTTACGCGAAGATTCGATCAAAAAGGAAGTGTACGTCGATCAACTCCGCCAAATCCCGATCAAGTCGGCCGCAGAAGCGATCGAATGGTTACAGGTTGGATCTCGGAATCGGCGTATGGCTTCAACAGATATGAACCGAGAGAGTTCGCGCTCTCATGCCGTCTTCACAATTCGCTTGCTGCAAACTCATCATACGGAGCGAGGTGTACTCATCACGCGCCGCTCGAACTTGCATTTGGTCGATCTTGCTGGATCGGAAAAGCAACGTCAAACCCGTGCTGCAGGCCAAAGACTGAAGGAAGCTGCCCAAATTAATAAGTCTCTCTCAGCGCTGGGCAATGTGATCATGGCACTCGTCGATGTGTCAAACGGTCTCAAGCGGCATGTCCATTACCGAGACTCAAAGCTAACTTTCCTCTTGCGAGATTCCCTGGGCGGTAACTCCATCACCACAATTATTGGTACAATCTCAGCAGAGGAGAAGTATTTCAGCGAAACACTCTCCACGCTCAAGTTCGCCCAGCGTGCGAAGTTCATCAAGAACAAGGCCGTTCAGAATGAGGACTCTGATGCGATTATCCCTCTCTTGAAGCAAGAGATTGAGCGCCTTCGACAAGAAATCGAAGCAATGAAGAAAGCTACACCATCTGAAGGCACTGGATCATTCAGGCAGTCTTCAGATGCAACTTCATACCAGCACAATCACAACCCGTACAACCATGGTCCCGACGGGAGTTCGAGACCTCGCGCGAATAAATGGGAGCCTGCGCTTGAAATGATGGAGCGTCTCCTAAAGGCATCCGGAGCCGCCGCTCCCGAAGGTGACGTCGAACAAGATATCTTTGCGATGGAGCAGCGTTGCCAACGTCTGGAAATGCTACTGTACCGTATGATCTGCCGATTTGAAGAGCAGAAGATGATGACTTTCACCGGGAATCGCGTTCGTCCCTCGGTTCAGCCACCCACTATCGCACGAGCGCCGTCAATGCTAAGAAAGCCTAAAATCCAAGTGAACAGAGGTGACGATGATGCAAGATCAACTACATCGACGTCGAACAACACCGCCGAACTGGAGCAGGAGATCCAAGACAAAGCAACACAAAACGCGGAACTTGACGCAGAGAATAATCTTCTTCGCCAACAACTTGCGGAGTTCATGGAGTGGAAGACTCTCGTGATGGATGAGAGAAGGCGCTCCAGCATCGGAGTCTTCCATCCTCAACAGACAGCGACCGTTGCGGTAGCACAAACTAGTTCCGTAAGTGGAGGCGATGCTCAGGCTTTGCTTGAAGAGCAGCGTGAGCGAAATGAGGAGCTCCTTGAGGCACTGAATGCGTACCGTTCAATGTTCGCGGATCTAAGCGCTGCTCTGGAGGAAAAACGAGGCAGTGAAGCTACTCGGAGCCCAACCGCGTCTGTATCAACATTCAATGAAGATCGATCCGTATCCGGTGCCTCGTTGGCAGACGATGACCTCGAAAGTGTAGTTTCAGAAGATCATGCTGCAGACATGGATGAAGAGGTCTTTGGAACGGAACGCGAAATTCGCAGAATCCAGAATTTGCCGATGAAATTTGATCGTCGAATCGAAAAGTTTCAAGATACGATTCAACAGCTTGAGCGCAACCTCATCTCTGTTCAGGACGAACTGGAGACATCTACCGCTGCAACAAAGTTCGCAGAATTTCAACTTGAGCAGTTCCGGAACTCTGCATCACAGCAGGTCGATCTTGAGGGCGAGCTTGAAGATTTGCGCAACAATTACCGCCGCCTTAAAAATCGGCACACAGAAGTGGAGGCTGACCTTGCCTCCAAGCAAGAGGAGCTTGATGAGGCCCTCATCAAAATCCAAGAAGCAGCAGTTGAACGCCGTCAGTTGTTGGCTCAGTTCGAGAGGGAAAAGGATGAATTGAAAGCCGCCGCCACAACCGCTGCCACCAAGACCACCGAAGCTCTGCCAAGTGTATCAAGTCCAGCAGATGCGGCGATCGTTTCCGAAAACATCAAGACGGACGAACTCGAACAGTCCGTTCGTAGCGAGGATGAAGATGCTGCCCTGGTTAAGGCTCTCCGTCGCATTCGCGAGCTGGAGGATCAGCTGCAGTTTCAGCGACAGCGGAGCGCGTCAATCGTAAGCTCGTTGAACGGCAGTTTTTTGGAGGCAGATATCCCTTTCGGCGAAGCAGTGCGCGCTCGTGCTCAGTCTGCGTCTGTGGTGTCTGGTTGTAACTCCACGAACGATGAAGAGATCTACAGCAACTTCGAGACCCATCAGCAACTTCAAAAAGTGCTGCATGGGGTTCTCGCCGACAACACGGATTTGATCAAGACCGTTCGGGAGCTTCAGGTTCGTATGGTTTTCTTTTTCTGACGTATCATTCTTCACGCCGAGCTGATTTCGGTGTCATTTTTCACTTTTAATTAATCTTGCAGACGGAAAAGGGTGCTCGTGAGCAAGAACACGTGAAGGAAATCTCCCGTTTGCGTGAAGAATGTGACAGCCTGCGTAAACGTCTCGACGAGATGCGCGATCTCGCGATGGAATCGATTTCAGGATCCAAGCAGGCCAAAGTGAGTGGTCGCCCGCCGCGTGGTGCCGTGATCGTTGTAAGTGTGCGCACGATCTTGACCATCTATCTCTGCGTGTGCGTGTTCTTCGCAGCAAAAGGCTGATACGGATTCGCTCATTGCTCGCCTTCGAGCCGAGCGCAAGACTCTTCTGACGCGTCTCCATCAAGCCCAACAGCAAGTCCGCAAACTGGAAGATGAGCTTTCCCGTTCTCAATCGATCAACGCGACAAGAAGCAGCGTCGTGTCCGACTTCTTCTGTGAGATGTAGGGGAAGTCACCGTTATCACGAGGTAATCGAGCCACGAAGAGACGTCCACCGACCGCACATGTGTGAGCTGGCGCTTCAGCACAAGACCCGAAAGCGGCCTGACTGACAGTTCCTCGCCACCGGATGTGGCCGAATGGGAGGCCACGTAAAACTAAATAGAGACCCACCCTCGCAGCGGGCCCATTGTGCGCCACTCCAGGCAGGTACATGCAAATGTACTGAATTTTGAAATCATATACAGTTTGTCTAGGTTTTTTTCCTGCAGGTTTTTTTTCCAAACAAGGGACGACTCGAAAATCCCGGTCGCCGCGAGTGTCGACGGGTGTGTGTGTGTGTGTGTGTGTTTTCCGCCGACATCCAACGAACGCAAAGGCCGCCGCCATGGGCCGCCGTAAGACGTCCACCAAGAAGATCTCGACCAAGAAGAAGCAGGTCGTCGCGACGGTGTTCAAGTGCCCCTTCTGCTCGCACGACGACGCCGTCGAGTGCAAAATGTGCGCTGCCCCTCCACCCTC
>JAADVT010001084.1:0-10205 GCA_023335895.1 Pythium rishiriense
GCCTTTGAACACCACACCCAAAAACGTCTGGATTGGTGCAGCAAACCCTACGTCGAACGCCATCGACGCGAGCGGGTCGCGGACTCTGTAGCTGTCGACAAGCCACGCCGGTAGCTCACTTACCGCATTGGCGGCCAACGAGAGCCTCGAGAGACTCGACGCCTTGTGGTGGCATGGAGTCAGAGATGCGAGGCGGCGAAGAGATGGTCGTGTGGAATCGACAGGCCGCGGCTCAAGTGGTGGCTCGTGGGGGCGCAGCGGGACTGCAACGCAGGCCCATACGACATGGAACGTCAGGTGGACGCACAGTTTGATCGCGTACACTGATTCCCAAGCATCATCTAAATGAGTTCTGCCCATATGTCATTTGACAACAGACAACGACAGCGACGAAATGCTTGGTATCGCATGAAACTCATGGCGTTCTTCTCGAGTGCAGTTCATGAAACTGTTATGTATTAGGTCGTATACGACATCACGCCTACCTGCAGCCGCCCGGACCTGTTGTCCCTTTGGGCGACTGCGCTCACTTCAATATGTATTGGCTCTTTGGAGCCCCGTGTGCCCAGGGATGCACTGCCGGGGATGATGCAACAGTCACTTGGGTATCTCAAGACAACATTGCGATCTCTCGACGCGGTCAATGAACTATCTCCAATTGCACCTTCAACACGCTCTTCTTCTCGTCCTCCCCGTTCACCTCGACTTCGAAACTGACGGTGTTCGCCCCGTCCTGGAGAAAGGGTCCCTCCTTTAAACCCTTTCCAACGATTTTTTTGGGTCCCTCCTTTGAACCCTTCACAACGATTTTTTTTACCGCCTCTGCCTTACTCGATCGCTTGACGTCCACACTGAAATTGCACTTGGCCAGTTGCTCGCGCGACGCGATGCTAAATGTAGTGTCCTGCTTCAACTCCAGGTCTTTTTCTCCATGAATGATCCCCTGGTCTGACTTGAGCTCCCAAGATACAAAAAATGGGCACACGCGCTTCTCCAAACCCCATCCTGCAATGTCAATGTCGAGGATACTCAGCTTCACGTCGAACGCCTCCTTGTTTTTGGTACCATTGCCCGGGTCGTTTTCCTTCTCTGGTTGCTGACAGCTTTCAAGATGAACCCAGATCCACTGACCTTTGCCTTCGTCGAACTCACTTTTCAGTTTGGAAAATTTAGACACACCATCTTTATCGAAGTTCTGATCGTGAACCTTCAGCAATTCCCTTAGAAGCCAAGTAGCGTCTTGTCCTGAAATTTTTTCATCCGCCACCCTCGCCTCTCCGTCTGACAAGTCGAGCAGGCTAACCATTTCGTGTATCTTCACATCGTTCTCAATTTTCTTCCTCATGCCTGGCACAACATACAAGCATATCAAGGATGATGAGCACAATCGATCAAGCGATTACTCGTCAACCACAGAGACAGACCTGGCAAGATTTTTTCTACGATTGCCCTCACACCATTTACCATACTGACCGTGTCGAACACGAATTCGAGCGCGGCCATTGCAGCCTGTCATGCCATGTCAGTGAGCAAGCAACTCCATCAACATCAATAAACAAATCTTACCTTTAAGGGCTTCTCATATTCTGCCAGAAGTTTTGAATGCTCGAAAGTGATGACGTTGGCAGCAGTTTGACACCTGTCGCACAGCATGCACAGCTGTAGACTGCCATGTTGGTTGTTGTACATCAACGTCCACCGTTGAGGGTAGCTTTTTGTCAAATCTTCAGCCGTCACGGCCTTGTGCGAAGAAGTCACGATCTTGTGCGTATTAGTCGCGGTCTTGTCCGTATTAGTCACGGTCTTCTCGATGTCCAACAATTTATTCTTCACTGTTGATTCCGGATCGTAGATTTCTTCAAAATTGGATGGCACCCATTCACACTGCGACAAGAATTTTTGTTTATCCGAACCGAACATCGTCAACTCCTCGAAAATGTCTTCCCACGGCTGATCCTCGCCCTTTTCGTCTTTCACACACTTCGACACGCCGTCGATTTTCTTCAGAACTTCATTTATGGCATTAGTGATGTAGATCAAGAAGCCGAGTACTTGCTCTTTCAACCCGCCCACTCGAAGATTCAGCACTGAGTCCACCAAATCGATCGTTGCAACAATCTTGGAGTCGTTGATATCTTTGGTGTCTATAATCTTCTCCTTTGAAATGCGTCGCTCCGTAAAGTTGTGGTGTCGCGCTGCAATCCGATGAAATACGACTTTTGAGTGTTCTGGTGGCAGCTTGTACACAAAGCGATACGAGACAGCGGCGACAACACCCCCCATCTCCGTTGAATCCTCCATTGCACGTTGAGTGTTGCGCTCCCAGTAGGCCGGAACGATCAAGTCACTGTCCCACTTCATTTCCCCCTTTCCGCGGGGATACGCTAGCCCCAGTTGCTGTAGCAAACACTTGAGTAGCCAAATGAGGTCGTGGTTCTCACGAAGACAATTCCAATGCTGAAACTTTGATAGCGACGCATGACGGACGTAGCCAATTCGAAGATCTTCATCTTCGTCACTTTCGTGTGCGCCGATCTCCTTCACAAGATCCAGTAGCAGCAACGGGTCCAACACAGCATATGCCGCTTTTGGCTTATCGGTTGAATCGTGCAGATGTACTTCGCCCACTTCATGAAGAAGCTTCAATATGTCTTCCGTTTCCGAGACCTTGGTTGCCTTCTGCAATTTATCTCGAAGCTCTTCTTGGCGTAGTATCATCCTATCAAGTCGGTCAGCGATGCTGGCTCCTTCTACCTCATCGCGTTCTTTTTCAATCCAGTCGAGCACGAGCATGTGAGCGTTGCTAAAATCAACAGCAGACTTGCTGATGATCGGCCGGATGGCTCTAAGCGCCTTCGTGACGGACTCATCATCAATGCTGCTCACGTAAATCCACTCGAATCTAAATTTCTTCTTCCATCTGCCCTTCAAGTCATTTTTGATGGCTTCTTCTTTCTCGATGCAGTCGCGTTTCGTACCAACGACGACGATCTCTGGGTTTTTGTGCTGACGAGAGATAGCGTTCACCCAGGAAAAAATGTTTTCTTCCACAAACGTTTTCGTGCCTTCTTCGTCACTGGTCTTCATAACTTCTTTGTACTTCTCGAGGTTGACGCACAGCAAATATACAGACTTTTCCGTGAAGAAAAGTGAGTGCGCAGTCTGATACACATCTTGACCGACGAAGTCCCAAAAGGTGACGTCGAGGGGTATTGTCGACTCGACTGGAAGTACCATGCGATTGATACGGAGAGTTTGGCCGTCCTCACCGTGATCTACGCTCGCGCCTTTCCCGGTCGTCAAAGCCTTCACAAGTGTCGTCTTTCCGCACTCCGTCGGACCGACGACGCAGACCTTGCATCGTCTTCGAACCACGCTCGGTGTCTTGATCTTCTCATACTCCTCGGACCAAACCTCCACTTTCGCGTGAAAGTCGCGAAACCATTCGTGCCATATCTGAGAATTCTCGATCCAATAAGGTGGATGCTGCCACTTCTCGACATCACATGACGTGTCCCATTTTGCACCACGGTTGCACAACTCTTTGGCGATATCATAAGCGTCCTTGGGATCAACCTTCCGAGCATAATGCATTCCTAGAACGGGAGCTAACGACTGAGGAGGGGAAGCGCCGTGTTTTAGCAGCAATCGCACCGCCTTGAGATTTCCTTTAGAAAACGCCAAATCGAGTGGAGTTTGTCCGCGCTGCGTTTCCACAGTAAGAGACTATGAGTGAGACGCGCATTCTGTGTCGAGCGAAAGACTCACCTCATTGCGGACATTCGTGTCTGCACCCTTCTCAAGCAAAGATTCTGCGCACTTGTCATCATCGAAGAACTCGTTTTCTACTCTCGATCCATCGTCGAATGTTTGAGCTTCAAAACAATATTCTTCCTTGAGTGCCAGGATCAGAGGTGTTTGGCCTTCCTGGAAGCGGAATGCAAGAAGATGTGTCAATCAAGGTTACGTTGCGTAACCCGTTCAGCAGAGTGCATGCCACCCAAACTCACTTTGTCTGCAACGTTGACCTCAGCCCGATGGTTGAGCAGAGCCTCGACACATGTATGCCAGCCTGCCTCGGCTGCCATATGCAATGCGGTCCGGCCATCCTAAGATACAACACTCCAGTTACGACGCGAGAGTTGCAAGGTAAGAAAATAAATATATCTTACCTTGCCTGTCTTGGCATTCACATTGATCCCTTCAAACTCGAGTATGTTGTTCACGGTATCGGAACTGGGCGCGGTGTACCAATACTCTTTTTGCTCGTTTCCACAAGACACAAGTTTTACTGCTCGGTGAAGCGCCGTACAACCATCCTGACGACAGAAACAAAACGTGAGCATACTTCTTGTCGCGGAGAACACTCGACAATGGAGACCCTACATTATCCAGCAGTGTCGGGTCTATGCCACCACGACGTTGGAGAAGCTTTATGACTTCAAGACTGCGCCAGTATGCAGCAACATGTAACAACGTCCAGCGATCCTATCATGCAGACAACGTCAGTTGTTTATGCAGGCACAAACAGGATACGAGCGCCACTGAGACAGCAAACTGTACCTTGCCAACATATTCAATGCATGATTCATTGATCTTGCATTTTTTGGCGAGAATCAGCCAAACGATTTCCGTCTCGTTTTTCACCACGGCCATTCGCAATGGCGACAGCTTGTTCTATTGTAAATCAAACCGTGTTTATCCAGGCTGAGCTGGTCCGAAAGGCCATGTAATATCCGTCGTACCTTATCGTCGCAAGTACAGACGTTGAGATCAGTGAGCGTTAGCAGCTTCCTCGCGACATGTGCATGCTTCTTCTCGATCGCGACATAGAGTGGTGTATTCCCCTGTAACCGGAAGAAGAAGGTAAGAAAAGGGAACCGACCAGCGGAACAGAACGATTGCAGAAACCCTACTTCAATATCTTCCTTATTCACGTCCGCGCGTTTGTCAAGCAGCAGCTCGACCAATTCGAGCTCCCCGCTCCGTGCCGCGTAAATCAGTGCTGTGGCGCCAGTCTTATCTGCCGCATTCACGTCCGCGAGTTTGTCAAGCAGCAGCTTGACCAATTCGAGCTCCCCGCTCTGTGCCGCGTAAATCAGTGCTGTGGCGCCACGCCACATCTTACGACTGTAGTCGTAGTACTTGTAGATTTTATTGACATCCACTTGTTCCGCGTCCCGTAGAATGCGCTTCATTTGCTCACACGCGGGGGCGAAATCCTCAGTAATATACTGCATTTTCTCACACGCGGGGGCGAAATCCTCATCAGGAATATACTGCAGACTGCTCCCCATTTTCTCACACGCGGCGGCGAATAGCTCGGACGCCATCGTACCCGCCGCGATTCGCTTGTTTCACGGATCGAGAAAAACGCGGAGTGTGCCGCCGCGTGGCCCCCGCCACGGGAGTTCCCTTTCGAAAGGGATGGGCGCGGTCCATGGGCGGGAGTGAGTTGTCCCGCTCTTCCCGCGTGGCCGGCCTGCCGCTCCCGTTTCGAAAGGTCCATGGGCGGGAGTGAGTTGTTCCGTGGTGTCCTTCAACCGAGGTGTCACGGGCGCACAATAAAAAAAATGAACCAACACTCTTGCACGTTGAAGTTAGTTTACACACAATCGAAAGAGTGCTGGTGCGTCACTACAACGGATAGTGACATCAGGAAAGAACTCCATATTGACGGAATAGAAAAGACCACAACTGTGGCGCCTCGCGTTGCTCGGCACGAGAATCTCTCGGCGGCTACTGTCATAAAAAAAGCGTTATATTGCTGTGTATCTTACGGCCGCGTTTGATATCGCAACTCACGCAAGACCAAACACACAGTTGCCACCCACCTCGCGTCCCACAATACGCTGGACGTCGCGGAGCGAGCCGTCGCAATCGCCAGGTACGATGCCGTCGCCACGGCCCGACGCGCGTACATCGTGCACAGACTCGAGCGGCACTGCGGCGCTCCGACGGCGCTCCTCAGGCGGCAGGCTGCGGCATGTCATCATTGCCAAACGGAACAACTGGTGCCGCTGTTGCGGGCGAAGTCTGCCGTTGCCAATGCGTCCGTACGAACCACGCGCTTGGTTTCAGTCGTCATGGCATTCACACCAACGAAATGCACGCTCTCTTCCATCGTTCATTAGATATCGAGCAAACCCATGATCATCAGAACGGCGGCAACTTCGCGTTCCAAACCTATGCCGAGCTCAAAGCCGCAAAGTGCGAGGAGGTCTCCCGGCCGATCTCAAGACTTGCATCACCGAATACCGCCAGCTCTTGGCGGCCAGGAGCTCAAGAAGCTTTTGACCAACATTAAGAAGATGATGGCCTCGTCAGTGCCGGACGCTAACATGTTTGAGATACTCGCGATCCTGAGAACGAGCAGCACGGCTGGCTCGACGCTCTCGAACGAGGAGCGCTGCGCCGTGAGCCACGTGGTTTGGTTCGGAGTGCATACAGAAAGGTGAACATGGCCTGTTTATTGAGCAGAAGGAGAACCAGTCCAGCAGAAAGTGTCGAAGAAGGTGAAACCGAGATGCTACGACGGCTTTGAGCCTCGGATCGCATGCGCATCCTGCTGGACGTGCTCCGGATCGCGGATTATAAACGAATTGACCGCGCCAGTCCGATGCGAGTGGTTCCAGAGTGCAGCAGGCTAAGTGTGCCAAGTGCATAAATACAATTCGTAGTTGGAGAGAATGCAACTAGTGGGTGTGTATGTGTTACGTGGCTAAATCTGCTTACTGATCCAATCGCGAAATGCTGGTCGAACAAACGGAGGTGCGTAGGGTGGAATCTCCACGAGCCTGATGAGCCGACGGCTTTCGTTGACCGTTGGTGGTTTTGGAGCAAACATTCCGAGATATTCACGCGTAATCGGTTCAGTCAGAGTGACTTTGGCGAGGCTAACTGATCGCGAAAGCGCAACGTATAGAGTCTGAGACGGAATACCCTTCTCTCATTCCAACTTCGTCACAATTATTCCGTCGTGACAGGTCTGGCCCTGCAGTTTTTCAGTCGTACACGCAAAAGCCGGTACCATAGCGAACTGCTCTACGGTCACTGTTGCTTGTGAGAGATTGGGAATACTGTCCAACTTCAAGGCTGCCCTTACGGGAGGCAGACCAATCACGCCTGGAGGGAGCCCAGAGACGAATGATCTGCGCGAGTGAATAATCTTCACGAGTATAAGCTTCGGTTGCTGTTTGAACTTGCGGACTTCGACACCGTCTACCACAGTGACGTCAAAATTTTCTGCTTTAGGAGCTGGATGGACCCCAACAATACGCCCCAAGACGCCGTTTGCAACGACGTCGGCTTCAACTAGATCTGGGTGCTTTCGTGTAACCATGATTGGCATCCCAAGAAAAAAAAGCAGCCGGATCGGGATATGGTCAGTTTGATCATCCCTCGCGTTGGTGAGTTTGTCAACGATAGTTCGCGAGCGTGAAGATGGAACAGCGGAGCAGTCATAAACTGGAACGTCCAGGCGTCGAGCAGCACGAAACGTCATGTCCGTGTTGATTGCGCAGCGTAGCTTGTTTGTGGATACTACAACTGGTCGATAGAATTCGTCAGATATGATGGGAACGTCGCACTTGAGATCAGAATGCACTCGTGAGTTCAGAAGTGCAAGCTCGGCATCAGTTAGTCGCCCCGATCGGAGACTGGAGAGCAACTCCGTGTAGACTGGGTCGTCACGGGCCCGCATATTCTGAGTGAGAAAGACGACGAAGTTGATTGCTGTGTACGTTTTGTAGCCAGCATGGCGAAGTCGACTTTGAGGCAACGTTGGACGCTTGAAACCTACGAATGCCAGTGTTAGTGATGGTAACTTCGAGAACTGGGAATGCGTTTACTCACAAGGTGAGCCTCCAACCGGGGGTAACTGGAACCAATCTCCAACCATCAGCAGGTGCTTCCCTCCCATGATCTTCCCCGGTGTGGTGGACATAGAGGCTGAAGCCGGGTTGATCTTGGCCAGTTCAAAAGTACTCGTGTGTTTCGCCAGCGACTTGGGCGCGTGTACATTTTTGCAGTCTCGCGTCGCGTGCCGCACACTCAGACACTTGGAGCACGGCAGGCGGTGAGAGAGCTGAGGGTGGTGCACTTCGAAGACATAGTCGTACTTGTCGTAAGTCACCTTAATTCGACGGACTCGTTGAAGTGCCTCTGGGCATGTGATCTGGTCGAAAGTAAGCTTCCATTTTGGCGCCGCATAGCCTGTCAAACCGGTAGGTTCAATGAGCTCCACATCGAACACCGGGATGCCGGCTGCTTTCGCTCCGATCGCGCGCACTTGCTGGTGGCGCAGGCGTTGCCAGTCACCATGGAGGAAAACATGGTGGAGAAGCTCACGTGCTGGTGGATCGACTCCAACGCGAGGTACATCCGTCGTCAGTGAGTCGGTGGCACGAAGCGTAATTTTGGACTTGCCAAACGGACACACAAAGTCGGCCCATCGAGCGCGGTCTTCGGGGTAGATAAAACGGAGTACCACGACATGCGAAGCTGGGAGGCAGTGGATTGTATGTGCCGAGGTGCACATTCGCACGACTTGGCTGCGAAGCTTAGCGTCCGATCCACACGCCAGGACAGCGGCATGTACAAATTCAAACTTGGCGTTGCTTTCCGAGATCTTGGACCCGACTGGAAGTCTGCCGTATAAGTTGAACCCACAATGGTCGAGTTGGAAGTCATTCAGCACATCTCGCTCGGCGGTGGTGTGTGTCTGTAATAGAAACCGAGGCGACTTCGCAAGGTGTAGTTTATGCGCATGCCACGCATCGAACGCGTCCACTTCCAGGGCTGTCATGGGGCGCTGGTCTCCATCGCGGCGCAAGTTTGCTGGAGCGATAGAGATCTCGAAGAGTTTCAAAAGGGCCGGATGGCCTCGCCATACCAGCTGCTGAGGCATGGAGCTCGCAGCAGCTGCAAGGGTTGCAGCCGGTCCACGGAAGGACGAGCGCAGTTGCGCCACGCCACTTGTGGTCCAGGCTGTTGGTTGCGCCTGTTGGGGTTTTGGACCACCAATCGTTTGCGACACTCGTTTTGGGCGTCCTCGTCCCGACTGGCTTGCGCTGTTGCCTGCATCGTGCCGGCGAGGCTGCTCGTGGCATCGACCAGCATGTGCATCGGGCGCCGCGCCGACGCTGAATCCACGCTCTTGCGGTGTCGCAGTCGACGGGCCGGAACGCTGGGTTGGTGTGGATGTCTCGGTGGCACCGTCGGCTTGGTCGCTGGCTGCGTGCGTGGAAACTTCGGAGGTCGCGCTCGAGGGGGATTGACCCAACTCGTCGTGCGCGTTCTGGTTCGCTTGAACCTTCGTCTTCATGGATGGCGATGCGTCCGACGTCGAGGACGGCGTCGGGTCGGGGGCCTCGCCTACGCCCTGAGAGAGCTTTGACGGGGTTGACGGGTTCTCAGCCTGGGTGGCACCACTGTTATGCGGTGCGTGATGCGTTGTGCCCATGGGAGCGCCTGAGCCAGCTATGCTGCCTGAGGTGTCGTCGGGCCCAGGATCACCCGGGGGTGGACCCGTGTCCGCGGGGAGCGGCTTAGCGCTCATCGAGGTTAGCGGCGGCGCCGCTTCCGTGAAGGAACTACGCACTTCCAGGCGCTATCACGGGGAGCTCGGCTGGGAATGCTGGTGGCCGCGCGTGTGCCAGAGAAAGGTACTTGCGTGGCAGCCGGCAAATTCGGGAGTAGAGATCTCGTCAGATTCAGACGGCGACCTTATTTCACTGCTGGACGAAGATGACGAAGAGGATGTATGTCTAGTCCAAAACGTCGTCGTGGTCGAAAGCCGCCCTCTGGCGGTTGAACCTCTGGCCGACAGCGCTCCCGTTGAACCTCCGACAACCTGTGTTGTGTGTTTGGAGAAACCAAGTGACGCCACGTTGCAGCCGTGTCAGCACCGCGTCATGTGTTCGAACTGCGCGAACAGAGTTCGTCGTACCTTTCGAGAGTGCCCCGTCTGTCGCGCGTGGATCACAAACATCGCTTAGCTCGCGTCATCGCTGCGCTGGTTGCCAAGGTGCTTTTTTTGTCATGTGTCTGCAGTGATCTCGCGCCGTCGCAGCAGATCCTCGCGAGGTCGCGGCTCGTGATCCAGGAGGCGGCCAAGAGCTTTTTCCGAAAGTAAGTTTTTTCAAATTGTATAAAATACATGCACGGACTCGTCCTCTATCCGTGGGTCGGGCGCGCATAGTCCC
>JAADVT010001085.1:0-10151 GCA_023335895.1 Pythium rishiriense
CGTGCGCGACGTGACCATCTCTTCGTAGCGTGCCGTCGTGAAGCGCACCTTGGAGTTGCCGACGGCCGTGGCCTGTCCCCAGGGCCAAAGGCGACGAAGACACGACTGCTGGCGAAGCACTTCCTGGTGGCGCGCGACGAGCTCGATGAGATCGGCCGAGTTGACGAGCTCGTCGCGGTCCATCTGCATGTTCTTGGAACGCATCATCGAGAAGACGCCGATGGCCTGTATAATCAGTGCAAAAGCCGATATGAACACGATCAAATCCGCGACTTGGAACGCCATGATGTTTTTCCCGTAGCCGTCGACGACGCCGAGTTCTTTGACGACTTTGATGCCGAGACCGAGTAAGCCGAGAATCATGAGCTCTCGATAGATTTTCGTGAGCATCTCGTGGTATTTCGGGTACTTTTGGAGTGAGTGCTCGGCGCGGTGCATGATCTGCTCGAGGATCATGACGAGCACGATAAGCATGCTCAGGTACGCGACGACGCGCCATAGTTCGATGTTGTCGCCCACGCGGAAGTAGGACGACGACGTGGACCCGGGCATCGTTCTCTCTCTCTCTCGGCGCGGGTCGAAGACTGCGTCGGTTTTTCTTAGTCGAGGGATTGATCAATCGATTGGCCTTTGTGCGAGCGGGGCGATAATCGCCGAGTGAGACTGACTCTCACTCACGGCGTGCGGCCAACAGGGGGACGGGGGCCTGGTCGGAGCACGCGACCAAACAGCAACCGGAACGAGCGAACAAGCCGGCGCGAGACGACTGACTACCTTGTCGTGATGGTGCAGCACTCACAGACAAGTCGACGACGAATCAAAGAGGCCGCCAGCGGAGCGGAGTTCCTTTCGCCCATGCGGCACAAGGTCTCTGATCGCTGGGGGGGCTGTGTGCACTTTCCGGGCACATCCCACCCCCTCTCAGCTGATTGACCGGCTTCTTCCCAACAAACGTAAAAATGCAGCCATTTTGTCCATTTAAACCAGTACATTTTCCCATACAATGGATGAAACAGGGAAATATACTTATTTAAGGGTTTTGCGACCTTGGACGGGGCGCCTCCCCTGTCTACGAAGTGTGCCAAATGAATCTTCGTGTTTTCACAAAATTATGGGTTCGTTGAGGCAATTCTGTTTTAGGGAAAGGGGACAGAGACGAGTCCGGTCAACTTGCTGAGCTTAAAATCGTGTTTAGGATGTGTAATTCCCCACCCTGTCCGTGTTTGGCCCGCAAAGCTCACATTTGCATAGACGGGCTCGCAAAAAATCCACAAGAATTCCCCGGCATTTGGCGCCCACACACGGAGTGGCGTCTGCTTGACCGGAGCGCCTGCTGGCGGTTCAGCGCCAGGCCCCGTCAATCCGGGACGGATCTCGGGCAATGGATTCCCGTGCTCTCAGGATGACTACTCTAGCTGTTTGAACGCCAACGGGCTGAGGCGTGAGGACAACATGGATGGCTCTATGGTAGAGGAGACAACTCAGGCTTCTGTCTGCCTCGCCTCTAGCTACATGGAGTTCAATGGCGCTGGACACCCTGCAAACGCACCGAGTTCACGATCCGCGGCCGTCGCTCGCTTGAGGCGACTTCTCTGTCCAATTGTGCGCTGCTCATGGTGACACTACGAGAAGAGAGTGTTACGGCGCTCGGTTTATCATGGGCCCGTGGACCGCGTGCTGGTAAACAAGCACAGCGAGTCGTCGTGGACGATGTGCTTTGGGATCCCCACACTCGCACATACAACCTCACACACGCTTCGGTGGGGAACCTCACCGATGGGGTTCATTTGGTGCTGCAAAGCTCACCTCCAACTCTATAGTACAGTACTTGCCGCTATCCCCATCTCCTGCCCGCCGATAGGTGTACTGGCGTGGCATCCATCGTCTCGAAAGAGATCAGGTGAGACTTCCACGGTTTCTTCAGTCGACTCGACTCGAGTGGACTCGCTTCAAGCGAGTCGCTTGTTGTTCACGTCAAACGAGAGTGATGGTATCACACTCTAAATATGGCTACACTTGTCGCTCAACGGTTTCGCCCATCGGCACCAATGCATTGCGCGCAACGCGCAGAGCGTCAAGGTTGAAGAAAGCAGCGTGGCAGAGCAAAGCACCAAGAAGAACAAGACAAAAAGCATCAAGGATGGGCGGCGCCAGCCCGACCAGCGGCTCGCTCTTCCGCGTGGGCGAGTCGGTGAGCGTGGCGCACCTGCTAGTCTATCTGTCACTTCTCGTCGTAGCGCTCGTGGCGCTCGAGCAGCTCCTCCACCGGCTCGAGCACAGCGTCAAGCGGTCACGTAAGCATGAAGAGATGCTGCGCAAGGCCTACCGAGAGCTCATGATCCTCGGCTTTTTGGGCGTCGCGATCAAAGTATACAAAGAGATCACCCACGTGAGCGCCTACAGCGGATCGCTCGTGGCGTTTCAGTGCGCCGACCTCACGATCTTTATCCTCGCCGTCGCACTCATCCTCCAAGCCCTGTGCGTTTTCCTCGCACTGCGCCACGAGAACTACGAGCTCGAGACCGCCGAGCTGCTCAGCGCGAGTGAACTGGCTGCGACGATCGCAGAGAGCGAAGGCCAGAGCCGGCGACCGAGCGCCACGAGGCTCGCGGGCTGGCCGACGTGGTGGTGTGCGAGCCGCACAGCCGACCACCGTAGCGACGCCGAGCTTCGTGATCTCGTCGAGTTGCGTGTCTTGCGTCACCTGTTTCTTCGCCGCTACGGGCTGCCCGAGCTGTTCCCCTTCTCCAAGTACGTGCGCCAAGCGCAAGACAACCAGATCACGCACATGATCGACGTTGAGATCTCGATGTGGCTGCTTCTATTGGGCGTGGCGTGGGTACTGGATGGCTTTATCGTACTGCTCCAGACCGTGGACGCGTTCCACCTGGAATCGCACGCACTCGTGGTCGTGTTTCTCGTGTTTGCGTGGTTGCTCGTAGCGCTCCACGCCCTTGTGGCAGTGTACTTTCGACAGAGCCTGGTGCAACTGCTGCGCGCCGGCGGGCTCACGCACGCCAAAGACTCGGTTGCCTGCCTCACGGTGATCGGCGAGGACGAGAACGCGTCGCTTCGGGAGGACATGGCCGACGATGCGCTCGCAGCGATGCAGGACGTGCAGGAGCGCCAGGACGCCAAGTACCGTGCGGCCAAACATCGACGCCGCCAAAAGCACCCCCACATCGTTGAGAGAGACACGGGCTTCCAGTTGCTCATAACAGCCTGCCGCCACGCCGTGCGATGGTGTCGACGCCGGTGGGATCGCAGCGACCAAGATCCCGAAGACGACGATCCCACCAAGCCCCGCGACTCGCGCGTGGGCAGTGACTCGAGGCTGTCGGTCGCAACGACAGTCACGCCGGCCGCCAGCATTAACCTCAGCGTGTTCATGACGGACCTCCAGCAGCACGAGGACGCTCACCGACCACCGCCGTTGAATCGCCGCCGTTCGACCGAGCTCCGCGTGCAGCTCCGCTGGTTCTCTCGCAAGGCCTGGCAGTTTGCGGTCATGTTCCTGCTCATGCTCAACGGTTTTTACGTAGCGCTGCTGTGCCAGTGCGTATTCTACCAGTTGGAGCTCCTCACGAGCTACTCGCCGGCTCTGCGCGTCGCGCTCGTGGTCGGTTTACCGGTCCCCGTGGTGCTCAACATGGTGCTGCTCCAGCCCCAGATCCTACGCAACTTTATGATCGTCTCGAGTATCCTCCAGGTGGACGTCGCGACGCTGAGTAAAGTCGTCACACACTTTAGCGAGATCGTCGAGCTCCGCGCCGAGTTCGTGCGAACTCTACTCGCGTGCCTGCACTCGGCAGGAGTGAGCCGGGCGCAATTTCAGAACGCGCTGGAGGCGCGCGGGTCACGCGAGCGAAGCGGCAAGATTGAAGTCGAGCAGCTTCGGCTCGCGCTGCGTGTCGTGGGCTTCCGGCTCTCGCACTTTCGCTTCAATAGCGTCGCAAAGTTGCTGTTTCAGCTGAAGGGCACGACGGTGGAGATCTCCCAGGTGCTGCGCATGATCGCCCTGGCTCAGCCAGCGACCGACGAGGAGATGGCCTCTCAAGATCACCATGCTGGCCACGTGCTTCTACGGCAAAGCGTCTTCCTTGAAGAGATCGAGGCGCGGCCAAGTGAGATTCGCCCGGAGGAAGGCAGTTCTGGCAGCAGTCACGGTGGGTCCGCCGGTCACTCTACTGAATCCGTTGAGCTGGCTAGAGCCGGAGGGGGAGATCACCCCACGTCGACGTTGATCACGATCGCCGAAGACACGAGTCTCACGGGCGTCAGTTGTAGTACTACTTCCAGTGGCGACCCCACCGCAATGCAACGACCCAGCGGGTTCGCTCGGCGCCAGAGCGGATTCCAGAACACGAGTGCGCGCACGCTGCGGTGTCTGTACCTTCTGAGTGGCGGCGATGATCCCACCGAGGACCAGGCCGGCACCGGGATCCCGCTCACCCACGAAACCCCGGGCTCACCGTCCAGCGCGTCCGTGTACACCCGCATGTGAGACCGTGAGGGTGGAGGATGCTACAAAACAAAGCGAGGCGTATGATACCCTCGCCGTGTGTCGTGCTTACCAGCACCTGGCTCACCCAACGCCTCCGTCGCCGCACTGACGCATGGGATCGTATCCAAAAAAAAGCAAAACTCCAGCAAGAAAAAAATCCTTTTTATTCAAATCTATGCATCAAAACGAAAAACTTCGCGCAATAAAAAACATGTGAAACGCCACCTAAACGCACAAAACACTCATTACGTTGTTGTCCTCCACCCCCCAATCTCGACTCACCCAAGCCATTACTTCCGCCGGTTGTCTTCTGCCAACGGGGAAAACACGGAAATGATCCCTTCGCAAACACGATTTAGGGCAAGGGGCCCCCGGTTGGCTGTCTCCCGCCCTGGCTATGCCACGTCATTCGTGAGCACCAGCTGGTCCTGAGCCGGAACGGATGCTCCTTTGACTTGTTGTTTGTATACCTAGTCCCGTCCATGTGCAAGTAGTGACGGCGAGCCTCCTCGACCGGATGGTGAGCCGGTCGCGTAAAGGCGCCGCCTGAATAAGAGTGGCTTTACTAATTATACCACAGGGCCCTGCTGTGGACTTTGAATAGTTTCGGCGGAGCTTTTTTAAAAAAAAACATTTTTTCCCCCGCGGTTCAGTGCTCCGTTGGTAATCAGCGGAGTCCACCACAACGCCACGGCCGGTCTGTTCGCAGATGACGCCCGGCGACTGAATTCCTGCTGGCTCGCTGAGAAGGGCCGCTTTGGCCCTCCCCTCCCCCCTCTCGGGTCGTCTCGGTCAGCGCCGCTCCCCATCCCTCGCGGTCATTTCTGGAATCGCTGGGCGCGGACGCCACCACCATGCCCGGGGGCACGTCGTCGTCCTACTTCCGCATCGGCGACAACATCGAGCTATGGCGCGTGGTCGTGTACCTGTGTATGCTCATCGCCATGGTCATGGTGCTTGAACAGATCATGCACCGCACCGAACACGCGCTCCAAAAGTACCCGAAATACCACGAGATGCTCACGAAAATCTATCGAGAGCTCATGATTCTCGGCTTACTCGGTCTCGGCATCAAGTTTGTCAAAGAAACGGGCGTCGTCGACGGCTACGGGAAAAACATCATGGCGTTCCAAGTCGCGGATTTGATCGTGTTTATATCGGCCTTTGCACTGATTATACAGGCCATCGGTGTCTTCTCGATCATGAGAACCAAGAACAAGCAGATGGACCGCGACGAGCTCGTCGGTTCGACCGACCTCATTGAGCTGGTCAAGCGCCACCAGACCATGCTGCGCCAGCAGTCGTGTCTGCGCCGCCTGTGGCCGTGGACCAGCGCGCCCGCCGTGGGCGCGGCCGGTATCCAAGGCAGCAAGATGACTTTTTCGACGGCCCGGTACGACGAGATGGTCACGACGCGCACGCTGCGCCATTTCTTCCTTCGCAAGTACGGTCTCCCCGAGCTCTTCCCGTTCTCCAAGTACCTTCGCCAGGCGCAGGACCACCAGATCACGCACATGATCGACATTGAGATGAGCATGTGGATCTTGCTGATCATCATCACGTGGTCGCTGGACGAGTCGACCGTGCTGCTCGAGAACCTCCACCACGATCTCGAGCGCTACGCGCTCGTGACCATGTTTCTCATCTTCGCGTGGCTGCTCACGATCTTCCACATGGTCGTGTCGTGGTACTTGCGCAGCGCCGTCAAGAGCATCCTCGCGGCCGCCGGGTACCACTCGCACGCCGACATGCTCTCGATCCTCCAAATGGTCGCCGCGGACGAGATCCACAACTTGGAGACACAGAAACCAGACCAGGCACTCGAGATGATGCACCACGTCCAGGAGCGCCACGAGTCGCGGGAGCACAGCAAGCACGGCCACGGCGACGGTCATGGGGGTGGCCACGGAGGTGGCGGTCATGGTGGAGGCCATGGAGGCGGCGGAGGCCACGGAGGCGGGGGCGGCCATGGAGAAGAGGGCGGTCACGGTGGCCACGGTGAGGGCAACTGCTTCTCCCACGACACGGGATTCCAAGTCCTTGCTATGTTTATGCGGGGCATGTGTGGTAAGAAGCACTACGGCCACGAGGACGACGAGGAGGTCCAAATCGATCACCGCGATGGCACCCACGCGCCGCTCCCCAAGGTCAAGATCCGCTTCTTCAACCGTCTCGCGATGCATTTCGTGGTCAAGTTCCTCATCATGCTCAACGGTTTCTACTTCGCGTTCATGTGTCAGGCGATCTTGTACGAGATGGGCGACGTGTACCGCGTGTTCGGCTTGCTCGCGGCCATCATGGTGCCCATGCCGCTGCTCATCAACATGTTCATCTTCCAGCCTCGCATCTGCCGCAACTTTGTGCTGGTCTCGTGTATCTTCAAGGTCGATGTTGCGACCTTGAGCGAGGTGATCACGGACTTTAGCGAGAGCGTCGAGTTGCGAGCCGACTTCGTGTCGTGCCTCAAGCAGAGCATGCGTGAGAACCACCAGACCGTCGAGGAGCTCCACTCCGAGTTCCTCGCGCGCGATCCGGCGCGCACGGGCTTTATCGAACTCGAAGAGATGCGCCAAGTGCTGCGAGCCTTCGGGTGTCAGATCTCGTTCTTCCGGTTCAACGGGATCGCCAAGATGTTGTTCAAGCTGAAGGGTACTCAAGCCGAGTACGTCCAGATCGAGCGGCTGCTGACGCTTGCTGAAGAGGAAGACGCGCGCAACACGTACGCTGGTGGTCATGGCTACGGACATGGCGACGTGCGCTCGACCAAGTATGTGAGCTCGATCATGACGGCCGAAACCGAGCGCCAGCATGGGTTCTCGACGTCTTCTCGTTTCAGCGAAGACATCGTGATCCTTGAGAGCTTTAGCGAGAAGAAGAACGTTCCCGGGAACCACCCGTCCCACCACTCGCAGGAACACACAGTCCAAGTCACTGGCCGCTTTGGTCTGCCGCGCTTCAGCGCTTCGCTACAGCACTCGCGGCTGCCGCCGACCCGGGAGAACGGGGAGCACCAGTCCCCGGCACGCACGGCCCGTAATGGTGGCCCCGAGCTGAACAGCGTCAAGGGCGGCCACGCGTACAACCACGTGTGAGCGGTTGTGTATTTATGAGCATAATCCCGTGACCTTGAATCCGTAGAACCGTAGGTCGATCCATCAAGCGTGGGCGTGAGTGTAAGCGTACCGCCGCTATAAAATTCCAGGAAATTCCCCAACAATGAAAACAACATTTGCATACTGAATCGTCGATGCCTTGCTGTTCGTTTCTTGGGTTTGCGTACTAATTCGTGGTTGGTACGACTGGAACGATCGCGTTGGGGGGCGTTTGACCGGCAGCGCCGCGTTGAGCCGGGGCTGCTTCTGGTTTCGGGGCCTCGTACTGCACGGCACCAAGTAACATGATGAGCTCGTCGTCGCCACAGCTCGCGAGGCGCCACACAAGCCGGCATTGCCATACCAGTAGGATCGCGAGTCGGCTGAACACGAATGGGATCCCCGTGATGCGCACGCGCTTGCCCAGTACGGGCCAGTCGACGAGCACACGGTCAGAGATGTGCCACATGCCCCAGACTGCGAGCTCCAGCGCGAGCGCGACCATCCCAGCCAGCACGAACAGCGCGAGACATGCGGCCCGTCGGGGTGTCCAGCCGAGCAGCCGTCTCGCCTCGGGCGTGAGCGCGTCGAACGTCGCGACGACGTAGAACCAGAGCCACGTACAGGTCGTGGCGGCACAGCTGTGGACCGTCCAGTCCATCAAGTGGTTCACGCACAGCGCCGCCAACGTCAACTGCGCGACCAAGAACACAAAGTCGAACGAGCCAAAGAGGCGACGCACGAGCTGGCGCTGGTGGAGCAAGACGAACGGGGCCGTGGTAAGGACCGTGAGACCCAGAGTGGCCACCGAGAATGGGGTCGCCAGCGGCTCGAGGAACAACGAGCTTGTGGGCGGGGCCGCGCAAAGTGCGACTAGCATAGCGAGTGCACAGACCGATACAGTGAGCCAGCACCACCGAAGCCAACGCGACATGGCTACGGTGCTCCGTTGTCCGCCCAGAAGCGTGTTACTCGCTGGAAACGACTCGTGGATCGGGACACTCTCGAGCTGGATCGTTCCTTTGGGTGTGGCCACCAACTTGGAGCGCGTGCTTGACGACGAGCTCTTGCCCGTCGTGGGTACAAACTTGAGCCGGCACCGGCAGGTCACGCACAGCATGGCACGTGTCGCGGTTGTATGGCGCACGGCGTCGCGCCGCCGATAGACGAGCCGCGCCATGAGCAGCAGAATCGTTGCCATGACGTTGAGCAGCACGTCCTTGACGAGCATACCATGGCCTCGCGGTGTCGTGAACACGACCAAAGGTCGGATTTCCGTGATGTTGAACACGATACCGGTGAGGAACGACAGCAACATGACGATTGCAAGGCTCGCTGTCGCTACGACGTAGTGAAGTCCCTGGAGGTTTGCGTCGGTGAGTTTGGCGTTTTCCGTCTCGAGCCAGTTGAGCAGACACACGGATACACGTGCGTCACCGTACCCGGCCACGAGCGCGGCGGCCCAGATCACGTTTACGGCCGAGAAGAACCAGAACTCGAACGACTTCATGAGCTGTCGAATGATATCGATGCGTAGCGACAGGGACACGGCCGTGACCGACGGTGTCTGGAGCAGCGACGCGAGCGTGAGCCACCAGCCGAGGCTGTAGCGCGTGGGCACGATCATGCCGTAGAACCGGTAGACGACTCCGATAAAGTAGCACACTACTGAGAGCGAGGCGTGGCGCCGCATGAACGCCGCGTGGCGCTTGCTCCATCTTTCGCCCAGTACGGCCTGCCGGAGGGTTCGCCGGATGTCGACCGCTGGTAGCGCCTCGGCTGCAACGAGCCGATAGCTCGTCCGTGCACGAACCGAGCCATGTTCGTCGTAATCCGCAGCACCAGTTTGACGAGGCGACACAGAGACGACGGTGGGCATGCTGACGATCCAGCATGGAGGTGAGCTGCGACCGCCATGCCGTGGTTCACGGTGTTCAGGCCTGTTGTATTTTTAGAACTTTGATTGCCTCACCTCAACTGGGAATCTTTTACGGTAGAATCCGGCGAAAGACCGTGTTTGATTTCTTGCGCGTTGAACGAGCACGCACAGATGCACTTGAAGACGGCAGTTGTGCACAAATTGGCGCGACAGAAAGAAAAAAAAACGGCGCCGTACGGTTCTCTCCAGGCGCTGGCTTTTGAAGGATCGGCTCTCAGAGTCTCACTTATTAGGCAAATGGATACATTCCGCCCAATGGCGTGCCGTAAACAGGACGACAGGGCAGATCATGGATATTATTTAAGTACACTTTGACTTTTTTATTCCTAAAAAAGCGTTCATTGTCCCCGGGTAATATAAATCGTTATTTAGTGTCTCCAATCGCTCGGCTCAACCAATCAATTCTCCTTTCGTTGAAGGCTCGCGCTTGCAGAAAAAGACCGTGGGTCAGCAGGTCAATCCGAAGCACGCGGCCTCCCTCTCGCTCAGCCTTCGTTCCACGGAAGAGCTCTCACTCACGCCACCGTGTGGATACTGAGGCCTGAAAAGTGAGGCTCTCGAGAAATCCATCTCACGTAGACTCGGGTCGCCGTCCCTGGTGAGACCGCCCCAAAAG
>JAADVT010001086.1:0-10128 GCA_023335895.1 Pythium rishiriense
AGACTGCTTGATCAGCTCCTGGGTTTTCTTCGTGACGACCTCGAGCGCGTCCTTGGCCTTGTCCGTGTCCTCGCTCAGGTCGTCCAGCATCCTGTTCATTGATCCGACACACATACACAAACACATTAGAAAAATCGCCAACCATCAACCACCAACACCAGCGAGACGTACGCGTTCTGAGACTCGAGCTCCGTGCTGATCGACTGGCTCATGTCGCCTAACCGCTTGACGGCCACGTGCAGTTGGTCCAGGCTCTCGTCCTGCTTCTGGCGCTCCATCTACATACCCGACCTGCGTGAGCGATCCACCGTGGGGAAACCAACGGCGCCTATCTATCCATACCTGTTGCTGTTGGCGTTCGCGCGCGACATAGTCGTCTTCGTGGTCGTCGGGCTACACGACAGACAAGCAAGGTTAGACCCGGGCGGCCACCGCTTTAGTCCTCCAGAGAGCCACGCACGTCGTTGCTGATCTTGGCATAGTTGGACGGCTTGCCGGTCGGGAACGGTCGCGTCGCCATGGCGTTCGGAAGAGGAGGAGGAGGAGGAGGAGGGCGGAGGAGGCGCGTCGAGTCCTCGAGCGGGCAGGACCGGCGACACTACTTGCGCTTCAAGCTCCTTCCCTTCGCTCCAGAGACAGAGAGAAAGAGGGAACGCGGCTCTCTTCACGTTCTTGTCGGTCAGCCGGTCAAAAAAACTGAATCGCGGGATTTTTTCCTATTTTAGAGAGATGGGGCCCTACCCGTTATCGAAGTTGAAATACGCAGATTGGATAGAATTATAAATCTGCCTTTCGGCCAATCTGATAGACGCGTTTGGTGCCCAGCCAGATGGAGTTCGCTGGATCGGCGAGCCACGTCGGAAGATGGCCACATCCGCATGCCGAGTCCCACAACATGTGCGCGCACTCGGAACGCCAAGCACCTCACATCCAACATCCAACATCCAACATCGAGGAGATAGACGCAGGCCACCAAGACGGTCGGCAAACACGCGGGGAGAAGAAAAAACGTGGTTCATTACACAGGCGGCAAAGCTCCGTGCCAAAGAGGAAAAAAAATGAGGAGAGAAAAAAAAAAACAATAAATACTCGTGCGGATCTGTTGGGCAGCCCCCTCCTATATGGAGGGAAGACGGCTTGCGTGCCCAGCTCCTTTACACGCAGCGGCCGAGCGCGCGCTGTGTCGGGTACTTCTTGTCGCACGACTGGCACAGGAACAATGGCTCGCTGGAGGCGTCGAGCTGGCTCGAGCACAGCGCGCAGTGGAGGCTCCAAAAGTCCAGCGCGTCGTCGAACACGCCAATATGCGCAATGTCGCTCGTGCTGGACGGGCTGGGCTTGCGGAGCGACACGGCGGCGTCCTGTGGCGGGGCCTCTGCGTCCGAGGCCGAGGGCGACGACGCCGTCTTCACGTGGAGCCGCTTGGCCGACAGCCTCGCGGGCTTGGCGCGTGGCGAGGTCTTGGCGTTCTTGGCGTTCTTGGCTGCTCGACTGCGCGGTGGCGGCGCCGACGGCTTGCTCTTCCGGGGCGACGTCTTGGTATCTGTCCAATACTCGCGGTTAGATTCCAGAATTGTTTTGGGCACTGTTCGAGAGAGAGACACGTACGTTGTATCCGCTTCCGGGGCCGGCGCGCGTTGGCCTCGTCGTCGTCGTCCGAGGGCGCGTCGCTCGAGTGGGTCGTCGGCGAGTCGCCGCCCGACTGCTCCTGCGCGGTCTTGCGCAGCAGGAACGCCAACTGTTGGCGCTCGGTCATGAGGCTCGGGTCCATGTGGAGCAGGTGGTCGTCGCCCAGGTTGTCGTCGCTCATGGAGCGCGTCCGCGCGTGGCCGTGGGCGTGGCCCACGCTGTGCGGCGCGCGCGGGCGCTTGGCGCGCATCATGGTGCTACCCGTCGTGAGCCTCGGTGGACGTAAGGGGCTTCTGCTGGCTGGCTGTCACCGCGGCGCGTTCATCCAACGGCCGTCTGGATGCCACTGGGTCGTTGGAACTGGAGGCGCTTTCTCAGGATGCAGACGCGAGTCTCTGGACGGTGGGCGGTGTCTCCGGACCAGCGCGTCGTGTCGTAGTGGCAGAGCAGACTCTTGGCCGCGCAGTCGCTTCTGGATTCTCGCGCGTGGCAGTTCCGCAGCGGCAGGTTGCGTCCGTGTCTCCGCTGGCGCCACTCCCCCCCCCGTTGCTTCTTTCGCGAGCCACCGCCCGCACCCCTTGCCCGTCCAACAAAAACCAACAAACCCGTGCCACCCCAACAAACAACAATCCAAACGCCCCTTCAAATCGACCAACCCATCCACCCAACACAAATAAAAACCCAACAAAAATCCCAACAAATCGCAGCCACTCGGACCGCTGATTGGCGCTGCCCCCTTTCAGAAAGAAAAGAGACTGCGCGAATGGTTGTAGCCAGACTGGATGACGCCCACCAAGAACGCGCCCCACTGCAACATCCAGAGAGCGGACCCGACCCGACCCGGAGGCGCTGGGGGATCAGGGTTATCAAAGCGAAGGAGAGCAAAATGCACCTCTTCACGCTTCCGCAGATGGGACGCGCTGATTGGTGATTTTTTCATCTGCACGGTGAAACCACACCACCACCAACAAAAACTGAAAAAAACAAACAAAAAACTCAGATCAGGGGTAGGGATCCTCATCTCCCCCCGGTTTGGTTTGGAGCGACAGGGCTGCAACGGGCATTTCCACTGGAGATGGTTCCTAGAAACCTTCCTATACTTTCGTTTGTAGGTTGGAGGAGATCAACCCATATCTTCAGGTATGTAGCCATCTCGTCACCGCGGTGCGTAGACCTTGCCGTCTTTGCCCCGCAGCAGCCCGATCTCCTGCTTGAGCGCGTCCACCTCGCGCGCCTGGAGCTTGACGATCTTGACGAGCTTGTTGCGCTCCTGCATCTCCTTTTCCTGCTGCGCCGACTCGTCCTGGAGCAGGCTCTGGCCCACGGGCGCGTGGTTCAGCTCCTTTTCGAGCGCGAGCTGCCGCGCGTTGAGCTCGGCGAGCCGCCCCAGCAGCGCCGTGTTCTGCTCCGTGGCCGCGAGGATCTGTCGCTTGAGCTGCTGCTGCGCCTGCCTCGCGCGCGCGAGCTCGCGCTCGGCGTCGACCTCTTTGACCCGCACTTTGGCCTGGAGCTCGCCGACCTGGGTCGAGTCGCACGCGCGGTCGAGCAGCTCAATGTCCACGAGCTGCCCAAACTTGAGCAGCTGCAGCTGCTCGCACTTGCGCTGGATCTGCGCGATCGTGTCTTGCTGCACTTTTTTCTCCTTGGCGAGCACGCTTTGCTGCTTGTGGAGGTCTTTGAACTGCTGGCGAAGCATCCTGTTCTCGCGCTGGAGGCTCTCGATGCGGTCCGCGAGCGCGTCGAACGACGCCACGGCAAACACGAGACAGCTCTGCGCCTGCTCGGGCAGCTCCCACTTGGCCTTGTCGCTCAGCGACAGACACCGGATCTGCTGCTTGGAGAGCGCGACCACGACGTCCAGTTGGTTGAACCGCGTCTGCTTTTCGCTCTGGAACATCTGGATGTCCTGCTCCGTGGCCTGGAGCTCCTTGTCGATCTGCCGCTGCTTGGCCATTTGGCGGTCGTTGCTTTTGCGCAGGTCGTCCACGGCCTTGGTGAGCTCGCTGGTCGCGTCGTCCACGTCTGCGCGGCGCTCGCGAAGCGCCAACACCTTTTCGTAGAGCTGGAGGTCGCAGCCCTGCGGACACACATCGTCCTCGTCGTCGTCGTCATCATCGTCGTCGTCGCCAAAGTCGCTGTCGTCGTCGTCGTCGTCGTCGTCGTCGTCCTCGTCTTCGCGGCCGCCATCGTCGCCGTCGCGCGCGGGGTCGCCGTCGCCGCCGTCGCCGCCCGGTCCGTCTTTCGAGCCGCCTCCACCGCCGACCGGCTTCTTCTTGGCGCGTTTGATCTTGCGCTTGAAAATCTTTTGCAGCGCCGCAAAATTCGGGTGCGGCGCCGACGAGCTGCCGGTTCCGTTCACGAGCGTGAGAAACTCGGCTTGGATGGCCTTTTCCTGCTTGCTCCACTCCTCGACCTCTTTCTTTTTGTTGGTCATGCTTTCCTGGATGTCGTTGATCTCGGCCACGACCATGGCCTTCTCGCCCTTGCTTTTCTCCAGTTTCGAGCTCAGCAAGTTCTCGCGGCTCTCAAACTGCTCGAGCAGCACGAGCTCACTGAGCAGCGTGAACAGCTTGAGCTCGCATTGCTTGAACACCACGTCGAGCCGCATCTTCTCGCGGCGAAGGTGCGCGACGGCGTCGTCAAAGGCCGCGATCTCGTCGCGCTGTTTGCGCTCGAGGCGCGCGACTTCTTGGCGCATCAAGTACTCGCGGATCGCCCGCTCCTCCGCGTCGCCCTTGGAGGCCTTGGCAGTCGGCTCGGGCTCGGGCACGGGACCGAGCTCCTCGACCGCGACGTGGCGAACGCGCAGTGGCGTCGTCGTGCCGGCGAGCGCACCGTGGTGGCCACTGCTCGAGCCCTCGACCGACGCGCCAAGGCGTCGCGACACGGCAGCGATGTTGCGATCCGAAAGTTCGACGCGCTTGCCGTCGATCTTGATCTCGCTGGCCGCACTGCTCCGGCGACGACCGTTGGTGCCAGCCGACGGCTCGGCATGCGCCATCGCGTGGGGTTTCACCGTGCGGTCTTTGAGGTAGAGCGCGATGTCGGCGTCGCTCACGCGCTCGCGCTGCTCGGGCCACTCGCTCAGGTCCACGTCGAGCTTGACCTTGTTCCCACGCAATTCGCTGCTGTCCAGCCACTTGGCGAGCTGCTCGACTCGCGCTTGGTCGGCCCGCATCTCCTGCACGAGCAGCAGCTTGAGCTCGCGCAGCTCGAGCACCTTGGCGTTGAAACTGAGCTTGGCCTCGTAGATTTTCTCCTCGAGCAGCGCCATTTGGCGCCGTTTCTTGGCCGCGTTCACGCGCTGCGACTCAGGCACAACGTAGTTCGGCGCGGTCTTGAGCTTGTAGTCGCCCATGTTGCGCTGCGCAAAGGCGATCGCAACGAGGTCGCGCGGGTCGTCGGCGTTCTCGCCCGGCTTGTTGGCCATCCACGCGTTGAGACGCTCTTTGCGCTCCGCGCGGAGCCGCTTCCGAGCTTCAAAGCCGTGGACGGACGCGCCTGTGGAAGCTGCGGGATCGACGTGGTGGCCCGTGGCCCCCACGGATGTCGGAGGTGGAGGCAGCCCGGACGTCGGGATCGCGCCGCGTTGGATGAGCTTGCGCTCCTCGTCTTTCAGTGGGAACGACTCATCGAGCTCAGCTCCCTTGGCCATGATGTGCAGGACAGAGGGCCGACGCATGACACCGACGGGCGCCTTGCCGCCGGCGACTGGCGCGCCGTTCACGACGAGCGAAGCCGTCGACGTTTGCCTGGACGCGTTCACGGCGTCGCTCAAGTGGATCTCGTTCAGGCGCTTTTGGAGGATCGCCGGCATCTTCATCGTGCGGAAGCTTTGGACGCTCAGACCGCTCGCGAACGCGTGGAGCGTGAAGAGCTCGACGGCCAGCTGGCTCACGTACGTCTCCCGCAACTTGAGCAGTAGCAGCTCCTCCCGCTCCACGGCGAACGCGAGTTCCCGCTTGACTTCCTCGCAGGCCTCGTCGCCGCGCTTGGCCAGGAGTTCCCCATAGTCCAAATCGATCTCCCACTCGTCCTCGTCTAGCCGGCTCTCCGGTGCGTAGCTCGCGTCCGTGGCCTTGAGTTCCTGGAGCTGCTGGCGCATTTGCTGGAGCACGTCGCGCGTGCGGTCCTGTTTCGACCGAGTGGACAGCGCGCGCGCGTCGGCTTCGCTCTTGCGCTTCGCGTCTTCGATCGTGTAGGCGTCCTTGGGGTTCTGTACGTCGGGCACTTCCAAGAGCGACAACACTTGCTGGGCCTCGTCCGTTCCGGTGGGGGCCACAGCGAGCGGGAGCCCCAGGGTACTGTTTGAATCCGTCACGAGCCGCACGACGCCGTGGAACACTTCGTCGTCCTTGGAGACGTTCTTCTCGGAATCCGTTCCCTCTAGCTGGGCTTCCATGTACGTCGCGTAGGCCAGCGCACGTTGGAACGCGGGCACCATCGCCAGTTCGTTGGCGGCGGCCAAGGCGCTGCCGCCGCTTTCGTCTCCGTTGTTTTTGGCCTCGTCGTCGGCGGCCTTCTGGAGCATGTCCAGCTGGGCCCTCTGCTTCTCCATCGCCTGCTCGCCGACGATCGTCGCTTCGGCCACTGCCTTCTGGAACTTTTCATCGAGAAGTCTCGCTGCGAGCTCCATTTTCTCATTGTGCAGCCGTGAGATGCTCACGTTGCCGTCGGCGCCACTGACCACGATGAACGAATCGTCAAACGACAGCGCCACGTGCGTGGGTCCGTCCTGGAAATGGGAGCCGTCGTGGAACTCGCCCGTGAGGAACGCGTGAGGCTGCGACTTGGTGCGCACATGGAATTTGCCGTTCGCGAGCCCGGCGAGCACGTACTTGCGACTGAGCGAAAGCCCGAGCGAGACGACAGCACTCGTGGACTCGGTCGCGTACTCGCGCAGAGCCATCGGCTTCCCCCACTGGCACAACACGACCGACGACGAGCCGTTCGAAGCCACCGGGCTCTTGATGCTGATCAACATGGTGTTGGACGTGTAGTAACACGCTGCCCACGCCTGGAGCGCCGTGGTGCTGCCTTCCGTGCTGTGAAAGTTGCTGCGGATCGCGTCGTCCACGGCCGGGTGGCCGCTCGCGACTCCCAGCGCCTCGAGCGACGCGAGCTCTTTCGTCGACAGCGGCCGCTGCCGCTGGAGCGTCCGGAAGGCGCGGCTCGACAGGCTCAGCTCGTAGGTCTCGCTCTCCTTGGCACCCGCTGCGTCGTCGTCACCACTCACTGCCGCGTTCTCACTGTTGCTCTGGCTCCTCAATTCCGCCAGCTCCTCCAGCGAGCCGTCCATCGGGACCTCGTACTCGACGACAACTCCTTCCTCCGTCGTGAGTAGCACGGCTTCGTTATCCTCCCGCCAAACAAGCGAGCGGATCCCCCCCTCAACCTTTTGGAAGCCCAAGGGGACGTAATCCGGCGGGAACTTGGCAAACGACGACGTCTTCGGGTTGGCCACGACCTTGAACAGAAAGAACGTACCGTCGGCACTGGCCGTCGCAAGGAACACGCCCGAGTGGCTGAACTGCAAAGCTGTGACGCGTCCGCTGTGGGGTTTGAAGACGTTCGTGCGCACAAACGTCTGGCGGGCCAAGTCCACGAGCATCACGCGCACGAGACCGTCACTGAAACCGACGACGAGCTGGCGGCTTCCGGTGCCGGAACCATTCGTGGGCATCGCGCTCACACTCGGCACCCAGGCGATCGCCGTCGCGGCTGCAGTCCATGGGATCGGAGCTCCGTCTTTTTCATCTTTGGTGAACACAGTAGTTTCCACAGCGAACAGACAGACCCGCTGGACGTAGTCCCACGCGCGGATGCTGCCGTCGTGGCCACACGTGACGGCGAGATGTTCGTACGGCGAGCACGCGACCGCGGCCGCGCGGCCGGTCGGGTTCTCGACGTAGTCCATCACGATCTCGTACGACTGGCCGTCCTCGTTGGGCGTGTTCTGGTCCAGCAGTAACAGCAAGTGGATCGCGCCGTCCACGCTCTGGACGAGGTACCGATTGTCGCCGCAGCGCACGACCGCGCGAATGTCGAGCTGTGGCTGGACGAGCACGTGGCGCTTCATGGGCACGAGCGCGTACTGCTCGTCGGGGGGCACGTCTGCCTTGTCGATGGCGTCGAAACTCCAGAATTTGACCGTGCCGTCGCTGCCGGCCGTGACGATCTGGTGGAGCTCGGGCTCGTACTGGACGACGTGGATGCTGCCGGCGTGGGGCAAGTGGCGACGCGACGTCATGATCTCGCACTTGATAAAGTTGCCGTCCCAGAGCAGCAGCACGCCGCGCTCGGTCCCGGAAAGCACCTTTTTGTCGGGCAAGACACAAAACGCCTCAATGTCGCTGAGCTCGCTCTTGCCAAACTTGCCAATGTCGCCCTGCAGCTTGAGCCCCGTGAACGTCGACGCCATTTTCCAAAAGCGGATGTGGCCCACGCCACTGGTCGTGAGAAACCCGCCGTCGTTCGGCGCGAACCGCACGCTGAACACGTCCTGGCCAAACGCTTTGCATCGCAGGATCGTTTGCTGCTGCCGCCAGTTCCACACCGTCAAGAGATAGTCCGGCGAGCAGCCCACGGACGCCAGCGTCTCGCCGTCCTGGCTGAACGACACGCTGCTGTACGCCACTTCAGTGCCATTGCATAACACGCGGCAGACACGGCACGACGGATACTGGTAGATACAGATCGACGGCTTGATGCCCTTTTCGGCGACGGCAAAAAAGCGTCTCGATGGGTGGACCGCTAGTGCGCCAATGCCGCCTCCACTCGTGCCAAAGAGGTACTTGCGATGCGCGACGTTCGAGTCGGCCTGAGTCGTGTCCGCCGTGAGCGTGAGCAGCTGTACCGTGTTGCCCGCGGCCGTGAGGATGATCCCGCCGTGGTGGCCCTCATGGGGCGGCTCAAGCATGTGCACGAAATGGCGCTTGCCCTGGTCCAGCCCACACATATCGCCAAAAACGAGGTGGTCGCGCGAGATTTCCCACGACTGGAGCGGCCGCACGAGTTCTGCTGCTGCGTACGCCGACGACTCATCCAGGAGAGGATCGTTCTCGATCGAGACCACGGCCGACGTGGTCGTCGTCGCGTGGGAGATTGGCGCGGTGTCCTCGTGGCCCACGTCGACCTCGTCTTCGTCTTCCTCTTCTGGATTGCCGGCATTCAGCGGCGCCGCACCACTGTCGCTCGCAGGGTCGTCGTGTTCCGGATCAGTTGGCACTGCATCATCGTCACCTTCAGGTCCTTCGGGTCCATCAGCATTCGTCTCGTCCGGTGGATTCTCTTCCACGTCATCAATCGCCGGCTCCACGACTCCAGCACTCGCTTCGTCCTCAATTGTCTCGCTCATCACTGCTCCTTCAGACTTTGACGTTTGCTTCTCCCTACACAAAGATACACAGACACATCCCGGATCCCCCTCCAAGCAACGCTTTGCCACGACCTTTCACGGGCCCGACCCTTTCGGCCCGAACGCCAAGGTCTTCGCATCCAACTCGCCACGGAAGTATATAACGGGCAAAGGTATATAAAATAAGAGCGAGAGACATGCACGCGTCGCTCACCTGGCTGGGGCTATCCATCACTCGGCTCGGATCACGTCCAGCAGCTGGGCGTTGTAGTACTGCGCCGCCATTTGGATCCGCGAGTACATTTGCTGGAGCTCGTGGAGTTCTCGCTGGAAGCGGAGCTCGTCCTCGCGCATCTTGCGCTCCAACTCGCGGGACGCGTCTTTGGCGGCTGTGATCCGCTGGCGAGCGTCCGAGTGGGAGCTCTCGAGCTGCGCGAGCTCGTCCTGCGCCGCGCGCAGCGCGTGGTCGGCGGCCTGGTCCTTGATCTTGGACTCCTCTTTGAAGCGCTCAAAGTGCTCGCGCTTCTGGTCCGCGAGCTTTTCGAGCCGCTTGCGCTGGGAGATGATCTCGAGCACCTTGCGGCGGTTCTCCTCGATCTCTTTGGTCTGGGCCTTGACTTGCTCCTTGGCGTCTTTACATTTCTTCATGTCGCCCTCGATCTCCTCCATGAGCTCGATGATCTTGAGCACGTCCTTTTCGGACCGCGTGAACGTGTCCGTGTACATCTTGAGCTCGCGCAGGCGGCGGTCCATGGCGGCGAGCTCCTCTTTGGCCTCTTCGAGGTTCACGGCGATGTTCGAGATCTCCTTCTTGACGCGCTCCGGCGAGTTGACGATCTTGGAGTGGAGATCGCTGATCTGCTTCTCGGCCTCGATGATGTTGAACGCGTAGCTGGCCATCTCGTCCTTGAGCTCCTGGTACTTGGCCTTGATCTCGTTGGTCTCGTGGCGCATGACCGCCTGGCGCTTGTTGAGCGCGTTGATCTCGGCCTCGAGCGCCGCGTTTTCCTCCGTGAGCTGCCGGATCGCCGGCTCCTCGGCCGCCTGCTCGCTGCGCATCTCGGCGAGCTGCCGCTGGAGCGCTTCGTGCTCCTCCTGGAGCGCCTGCTTCTGCTTGGTCAGCGCCTCCTACAAACAAACAA
>JAADVT010001087.1:0-10123 GCA_023335895.1 Pythium rishiriense
CCCCCCCCCCCCCCCCCCCCCCCCCCCCCCCCCCCCCCCCCCCCCCCCCCCCCCCCCCCCCCCCCCCCCCCCCCCCCCCCCCCCCCCCCCCCACACTACCATTCCATGGCGTTGTTCGTCTCTTGATGGGCAGATGGGCACTGCGTTTTACTTAGTCTCCTTCTTCTCTTCTTTTTTCTCGTCCTTCTTCTCGTCCTTCTTGGCGTCCTTCTCGGGCGTCGCGCCAAACTCTTCGAGCTCCCGGTACTTGATCTTGTTGTTCACAAGATTGTGGAGCGCGATCGTACAGCGGATCAGCGACGACAGGTAGATCACCTATGGTACAGTCAAACACACATCCAAGCCATACCGTCAGTCTTCCATGAACAAACAAACATCCCAGAACAAGAGGTGGACGTACAAAGTGCATGTCGTTGGTCTTGACAAACATCGAGCGCACGAGCGAGTCGACGTTGAGGTTCGGCAGCAAGTTGAAGATCGTCTGCATGTTGTAGATGATCTGGTGGTTCGGCGGCAGCTTGCCCGCGAGCACGTTCTCGAGGTAGACCTTCATCTCCTCGAGGCGCTCCTTGAGCCCGGCGAGCGCCGTCATCTTGTGCTTCACCTGGCCCGCGAGCGAGCTCACCGACGGGTCGTTGATGTCGCGCAGCAAGTGCTCGACGCCCACTTCCTCGGCCTCGTACGCGCCGATCGTCGACTTGATGTGCTTGAACGTGCGCTTGATGGCCTTGCCGTCTTCCTCGACTTCCTCGATCGAGCCGTACGCGGTCGTCGGCAGCCCCTCGACGTTCGCGCGCACGTCGCAGATCACAAACACCGGGTTCGGGCAGTAGCGGCGGAACAACTCATCGATGTCGAGATCGGCCTTGCGGATCTTCGGGCCCGTCGAGTAAAAGCCCACGATCCGCTCCTTGGCTACATCGCAATGGAACCCATGAGAACCTCGCGGATCCAACAATACTAACAAAAAAAAAAACGCACCGTTGATCTTCTTGAACATGGCGAACATGCTCTCGAGGTAGTCGTGGTCGAGGTACCAGATGCCCGGGTTGCGTAGGTCCTCGTCAAACGGCACGGCGAACGAGTTGGTGATGTCGCACTTGCCCTGGAACGTCGAGCCCAGGAGCACGCCGACCACGCGCTTGCTCGTGTCCTTGGCCACGCGGTTGTAGTGGTCCACGATGCTCAGCAGCACGAGCGGATGGGTCACGACCTCCTCCGGGAGCTTCCACTTGTTGGCCGTCGTGGCCGGAGCCGTGGGAGTCGCCGCCGCCGTCATGCCGTTCCTCGTGTTGCTCGCGATCCTTTTGGTTTCCCAAGTGTTTTCCTCTCTCCCCCTCAAAAAGATTGAAAAGTAACGATATGAAGTAGCCACCAGATGTGGTCCACATACACTGGGGTACAATATGGTATCTAAATACGGATTCATCCGTATTGTATGGTGTATCCGCAAAAAAAACTCGACTTCAACGCGGATCGTTGGCTTCGTTGGAAATGGAAACTCAATCGAAGTCAGCGTCGACAGGCACGGCGTGGGGGTCCTTGACGCGCTTCTTCTGTGTGAGCTTGGCTTTACTTGCGACTTTGATCGCGTCACGAGTGACGACATCGAGGTTCTTCTCGTCTTCGTCGACCTCGGGTGTGCCGGGAGGCTCGTGCATGGAGACAGAGACACCCAGTGTGTCCATATTGGGTGGCGCGCCGTGGGAGACCGCAGTGGCTGACAAGGCCATGCCCAAGACAGATCCACGTTCAGCTACAGCGCGGTCCTTCCTGGTACCCGTATGGGAGGTACGCTTCCCTCGGGCTGCCGGCTTCATGGGTAGTTCGTCGCCCACGCGGGCAGCTTTAGCGCGTCGACCGCGAGCTAGTGGTTCCTTTGACTGCATCAACACACGTACAGTTTAGTCCTGTAGCTCCACACTGTGGCAGCGCTGCCATTTCTTACCGTGGAAAAATTGGCGTCTGGATCGGCTCGCCCTCCTTCGATCTGTACAGCAAGGCTTCGTGAGCCCACGTAGACGGGGTCATACCACTAGAACGGACTCGTGGCACGTACCACGTCGATCATTTGCGCTGCGCGGTCCTGACAAATCTGGAGCAGATTCGTAATCTCTTTTGCCTCGAGCGTCTCAAATTCTGAGGATAGCATGCTCTCACCACTGGTCGACGGTGGCCATAACTGGCTTGCAGGGATCGCGTTCTGGTGCGGTGTTCGGCACGATGTGATGCCCATGAGTTTCACGATACGTGATGCGCCAGCAATCACTTCCTTGGACGTGGTCAAAAGTATGTTTTGGGTGCGTTCCGTCCGCGCCAATTCCACCTCCGCGACGCGCAGCTTTTCTTCCAGCATGCGGGGGTCCTCCGTGCTGGTGGCAGCATTTGACACCTCGAGCGTCTGGAGCTGCTGTTCCAACTCACTTTGGTGCATTCTGATTTGTTTCAAGCGAGCCTCATAAACTTTGGCTTGCTCTTCAAAACTCCGATTGAGTTCCTCACGGCTGACAAACTTTTCGAGAATGAGCTCGAGCTTGGAGAATCCCGTGGCTTTTTGGATTTTCTCGCACATTGACTCACATTGCTGGAGAGCAACTTTCGCTGCTAACGAACGAGTGGATGCACTTGCTGAGTGTTGCGCAACGGAGCTTGCGGCTTGCTCCAGACCACCACTACCATCGGCAGTTTTATCTGCGGTGGAACGGACGTTATCAATCAGCTCCAAACGCCGTTGATACAGCTTATCTGTCGCAGCCTGATCTTGTGCCATTTTGTCGCGTGCGCGCTCGAGTTTATCGACAACTGCGCTCATCAGCTGCTTGCTTCTCTCCAACTCACGCTTGAGAATTGGCATTTCCATCGTTTGCAGGTGTGACTTTTTGATCTGAAGGACTTTCTTCTCTTCAACCAAGTCTTTCACTTTCATTTGGAGCACCCTTAGCTCCTTCTTGAGCGTCTCGAAGTGTGAGGGATCCGTCGATGGAAACATCTCACAACTCCTCAGGAGCTTGCGATGGGTTTTCTCCTGTTTGTCGATCTGCTTAAGCATTTGTTCAATCTTTTCCATGCGCGAATGCATCTCGTCGATTGCGCTCTTCGCCATCTCGCACTCTCGCATAGTGAACTCGTAGCGCTTTTGTGTTTCAGCAATTTTCTGCTTTACGGCATGCAGGTGGGACTGCTTCTTCTTGACGTCCAGCTTTGTGTTGTCGTACAGAGTCTGCAACTTCAGCACCAACTCATAGTTATACGACTTGCGCAAATCCCACTCCGACTGAGGGTAATCTTGAAAGTGTGCCGGTAGCCCAAATGCCGTTGATAGAGACGCGACGTTCTCCATGCTGGTCAACTGATCAAGCTGAACTTGATCACGCGAGCCGAGTCCGCTTTTTATCAGCAGCGATGCACTACCAACGCCAACACTGGTTGTCTCAAGAGACGTAGCATTCTTCTCCTCGGTCTCCGTCAGGAAGGTCGCCGAGTGAGGGCTCTTCTCCAGTTCTTGTACAGTCGTTAGGGCTGGTGTAGATGCCGATGTTGCACCTGGTAGTGTGCGCACAGACGATGAAAGAACGTTTTTGACTGCAGCGTATGTCGACTTCTTTCGGAAAAGGTTCTCCGGGGAGATGAGATATTCGGTCTGAGTTGTCGGTGTTGGCCCGTTCAGAGTGCTAGCACTCTGTAGACCGCGGACCTTGACGGGACTCACCGTACCTTTTTGCCTATTGTGTACGGGATCGTACATACTCCGTTTGACGTCCCAGAATCGCTGATCAAATTGCAGTGATCGAGCGTTGGAACTCGATTGTACCGCCACTGTAGAACCTTGGCCATGTTTGCTTGCAGATGCGTCACGGTGCAGTTCTTCGTCCCCGTTGTCGCCGTTAACCATGGTAGACAGCGGAGACATGGCTCCAGAATCGGGGCTAATCGCGCTGCCACTGGTCATAACAGAGAGAGGGCCACTTCCAGAGTTCAGAGCGCCACTCTTCTGTCCTTTTGTCGGCAGCGGCACCTCGACATGGTTTTCGCGGATCACAATCTCCTTACCCAGCGCAAGCCATGGGTACTGGATCCAAATCCACCGCTGGTAGTAGTAGAACCAGTTGCCGTTGCTCTCTTTGTCTTTCTGAATGACATTTGCCACCGCCTGCTGGTTCAGAGTGGTGAATGAGTCAAGGGCGAACGTGAGCGCGGATGCTGCTGTAGCTGCTGCGGACATCGCCATCGGTGTGGCATTGGCGTTCAGGTTCAGCAAGGCCCCCGAGGATGCGGCGCTGGATGATGCCGTCACCTGCTGTACATGCGGCAAATCTTCAGCAAAGAGGAACCCGTCGGTATAGAGTTTCTTGAGATCGAACGGTGAGTGGTTGAAGGTTGGAAGATATCCTTGGTAAGAGGTCGAGAACTCGAACATGAATTTGGTCACAAGCTGAATCATGGTGGTGAACGCCTTCGTGGTTGGCTTGGACCCTTTGTACCATTCTTCGACACTTTTGCCGTATTCTTTCACTACGTCGAACGCCACGGCGTACGTTAACTGCTCACAATTCGGCGAGTCTGTAGCGCTGTACAGAGGTAGCGGACCATCTATAAGCAGCTTCCAATAACCAAAAAGCTCGCTCTTGTAGTTCGCCGTGTACAACAATTGGAACATTGGAAGGTTTACGAGCACGTTTCGCAGAGCATCCCATTGGTAGCAGCGCTTGAGGTGCCACGGCAACTCTTCAACTCGACGAAACGTAGTCGGGTGAATACGGAAGAAACGGATGAGCCACTGGTGATACTGCTGCTCAGCTCGCTCACTACCAATATAACGCCACCAAACAACATCACGAAGACTCTCCTTGCACGTGGGTAACCCGAGCACATCCTGGACGAACAACACTCCGAGGGGTTTGAGAGCCCGAAGCAGTGCTTTCCAGTCTGCTTCCGAAAATGCGGTAGGTCTCTCGCCCGAAAGATCCTTCACATTACTGAACGACGCCTTGCGATGCATCTTGAACGTTGTATCCGTCTTCTGGCGCTCCTCTGTTACCACAGCATTGAGAATAAACTTGAGTTCCTTCTCCAATAGGCCGTGCCGAGAAACATAGAGCAAACTCAGTGCACGCCCGAGCAAATCCCCCAGAGGAGGTACGTACAACCCGCCCGTGAGATATGGCGGAAGCGAGTCTACTGATTTTCGCGAGAGGAGCTTGTCACATGAGTGTGAGTCTGGAAACGATGAACTCGATGATCCAGGGCGAGAGGTTGACGCCGATTCGGAGTCTACCGGCGTTCCAGACCGCGCAAGGATGGTCGGATCTGCAATCGATGACGCTGCAAGAGCCGGGATTGTGGTCTTGTGCGACTCAGATCGTAATCCAAGAGTGCGGACGAACACCTCGCTCGTCTCATGCTGGCTATTATTCCGTCGGAGTTCAGGTCGATCAGGATTGTCTTGACGAATCGGTCCTTGAATCTCATCGAACGGGAGGTCGATACTTCCACGTCCATGAGGGCCGCTCTTGGTGAATTCGGGAATCACGAGTGTGGCTTTCTGTGGTGAGGCACTTTCGGAAGAATTACTTTGGCCACTGTGCTGTTGCTGCGAACTGTTCGTCGAATTGGTGTTGCTGCGTCTACTGGCGCTCGAGTCAGCAGTTACTGTGGACCGGTTTTCGTGGAGGAACTGTCGTGCGTCATTCTTCGCCTTTTCGCTTGGAGTGTAGCCAACTTCCATTGTCCTTAGAATCGCTTCAAGCAATTGGGCTTGGCTCTCTGCTACAAGCCACTCTTCTAAGACGGTGTGAACGTTGAACCCTTCATTGACAGCCCACGCCAATGCAACAAGCAGAGTCTTCAAAAAGTGAGGCACAGCACCAGAAGGTACGCTCACGATCGCGCGCTGTTGTAGGTCAAAGAGTTGGAGACCGTAGGATGGAAGCAATGCCGTTGGTTGGTCAGACTCACGCAACCCCGACGGACGACGGCCATCTTGTGGGCCGCGTGTCGGATGGTACTTGCTGATGAATTTTTTCAAGACCCGCCATCGCTCCTCCTCCAACCAGAGAGTCACATTCACGAGTGTCCAGTTTCGGCGATTTGCCTCCAACTACGGGGAAGAAAAAAAGAAATGCTGAGTGAGATATGAGACGTAAACGACGGGAGCCGCTCTCCACGCACTCACCTTGATGCGCTCGATGAGTTGCGCGTTCATGCTCGGCCGTTCAAATTGGTCGATGCTCTGGATGCCCGGTCGATTCGGTGACGAGTGGCCTGCGATGTTGGCGGCCATGTGCATGTATTTTGTGGATGGGCTATTCACCGTGCCCGAGAAGATAAGTCGAACGTTGGGTGGGAATGCGAGCGGAACCCACTTGAGGATGCTCTCGCCGTCGGTCGTGCGCAGCCGCTGCAGTCCGTCGATAATCAAGATGATCCGGCCTTTCTTGGACGCGGCCTCGAGGAACCGCGGGAACTGCCAACTCAGCCGTTCCTCGACGTCTGGGATCTCCTTGTTGAGCTCAAAGTACTCCTTCATCTCGCGCAGAATGCGCTCGAGCAAGTTGGACACGTACAGGGACTGGCGCGAGCAGCCGACGACGTGGTAAAAAATGAACTCGGGGTAGCTCGACTGCCAGTTCTGGAACATCTTCTTGCGGCGCACGAGCCAGTTGGCGAGGAACGTCGACTTGCCCACGCCGCTCTCGCCCAGCAAAATGATCGGGCCCTTGGGCTGGTGCATCGCGTCCACGTCGCAGAACTCGTCGAGCTCGCGCGTCAGGCGCCGGTTCTCGTAGTACACAAAGTCGCCCGACTTGAGCCGCGAGCGCATGAACCCGTGGTGGAACGCGCTCTCCAAGTACGACAGCGAGTCCCAGCACTCGCTGGGCGCCGTGGCGCCGGCGCCCCCGGTGCTCGCGCCATTCGCTCCAGAGCCGCCACCTGATGACCCTCCGTTCCCCGCCGAGGCAAACGTCGTGGAGTTGACGGACCGGCGCTTCTCGACGGCGAGCATCACGCGCCGCTCGGTCGATTGGTCGTGTTGCGTTCCGAGAACCGAGGTTTCCCCTGCCTCCGTTCCGAACGCATGGCGGCACGAAAAGCTCCAAAATAGGTGTGCCCGTTTCCTCGGTCGCCACTACCCACGCGAGAAACCGCTCCCTCTCCATGGCGACCATCATGGACGGGCGATGCGTGATCGGCTCCTCGCAGCGCTCGTCCATGGCGGCCACGGAGCGAGAGGGAGAAAAGGAAAGCCTCTGGCAGGCGCTGGCAGGCGGTGGTTACCGTCGTGGCGCATGGCGGGGAGACCATGGCGCGCCATGTTCCTGGAACGTCGCACACACCACGCCGACCAGTGTCATACCCCGCTTACGCCATCAGTCGCTGGTACACATTACGGTTGGGGGGGAGAAGCTTCCGCCATGGTTCCCCTTCGACAGCGAAGTGCCGCTTCCCTTTCCACACACAGAGCGTAATGGATGCAAGCAAGCACAGAAGGACACGCTCTTTATTCCTCAGGGTATGCTATTATACAGTTCTGAGATGGATCTAATTGACTCCTAATGTCCTATTGACTGGCCAAATGATAGGATTTCAGAGTCCGCGACAACCAACGACCCGAGCAAGGTGCCCATCCACCAGCTGGCCACGGCGGGTTCCGTGCGGCTGTCTGTGATGGGGATTCCTCCAGTCATCGCCAGGAGTGATGGTGGTTTCTCACGCGGGGGCCCGCTCCTTCTGGTTGTTCTCGACCACTTTGAAGGACAAGAGTGACGGGCGCCGTCTGTCCGTCCGTCCGCGCCGTCGCCACTTCGTCGCCCGCACTTCGCCATCGGCACCTTCGTGGTCCAATCCGCCACTTCCCGTTTGGCCATCCGCCCCGACACGCCATCGATTCTTGCCATGGCGCGCCTTTCGACGCTTCTCTGTGTCGCGCTCCTCGCGGTCGCGTCGTCGCTCACCCATGCACAGGACGCCGCCCCCCAGCGCGCGCGGGACGACCACGTGACGCTCCACGAAAAGCCCGCGGTCCCGAACGCCGCGCTGCGGGGCGTCGCCGCGCTCGAGCTGCCCGTGGTCTCGCTTGACGAGGCCTCGAGCGCCCAGAACGACACGGCCGCCACGGCCGTCCAAGTCCCGGCGCCCACGGCCGTCGCGACGCCCGCGGCGACCCCGGCGCCCGCGCCCACGCGGAACCTCCACCCGACCATCGCGCTGATCATGGCCGCGCTCGTGCTCTGCGTGACCAACAACGTGGGCGAGACCGACTCGATCGCCTCCATCTCGTCCACGGCGGGCATTCTCACGACCGTGTACTCGCTCATCCTCGGCCTCGACCTCCAGGCCGCGATCGCACTCTCGGTCATCACCATCACCGGCGGTAGCTTGGCCGTCTTTTCCGACAACATCCGTGAGAGCGCACGGGATGTGTCGGCGCGCCCGCTGATCGACTGGGACTTGCTGCTCGTGATCCAGCCCGCGCTCACGTGTACGTGCTCCACCGCCATCACGATGGATGGCTTGACACGGATGATACTGACTCTGCTCATGGGTGTGGTTTTGTAGTGGGCGTTCTCGTTGGCGTGTTTGTGCGTTGGGTCTTGCTGCCTGCGTGGCTCGTGTCCACTGCGATCGCGACTGCGCTGCTCGTGTGTGGCTCGCTGCTGCTCCAGGCGACGCACCGCCGAGCGGAGTACACTCAGCAAGAAGAATTGAGCATCAACGAAAGCACTGCGCTGACGACCAACTCGCCGCCGCACTCGGGACCGGCCCCGCCCTTCAGCGTCGCGATCGAGTCGGTGCCGCTGCACAAGGTTGGTGTGCTCGTCGGCGTTATCCTTGGTGTTGCGGTGCTCCAGGCAGCGCTTGTGGTCGCCGTGCCCGTCGTGCTGCTCGGGTACCTGGCGTACAAGTCGTACAAGACGACTGTCGTCGCGTTCGAGAACCAGCAGCTCCCGCGTGGTGCTCTGGAGGGCGAGATGAAGGTACGATTTATGGTGGTTCAAAGTGTCGATTCGACAGTTGACGTTTGCGTGCTGACGTGTCTTTCAATAACAGTGGACGATCCGTATCATCCGCACCATCCCGGCGGTCTCTGCGCTCGCGGGTATCGCTGCCGGTACCATTGGCTTCGGAAGCGACCTCATCATGATTCCGTACTTTGTGCGTGAGGCCGGTCTCGATCGCGCGGTTGCCGGCTCCACGGGCTCGATCGTCGCGCTCCTCTCCAGCCTTAGTACGTTATCCATCGCTGGGTAGCCCCTTTACAGCATGTTTCTGACCTGTTGTACCTTACTGTTTTCTAGTGGTCGCACTGGAGTGTGTCGTGCTCGGCAGCGTGAGTTTCACTGTCGTGGTCATCGCGCTCGCCCTCGGATTCATCGTCAAGGAATGGGGCCACTTGGCTATTGAGCACGGTGTCTCGGACAGCCTCCGCACCCCGCACTTCCTCGCCTTCTCCTTTGCTAGTCTCACTCTCCTCGCTGGTATCGCTTTGGCGATTGCCAGCACCTAATTGAAGTCATCGATCAATCCCAGGCGTGGTGAGCTGCTTCCAAAAAGGCTTCTTGGTCGACTGTTCCGTCACTTCCTCTGTCGCACCACAATCGCTAGTTTAGTCGATGAATTACTCAAATGTACATGAAATTGTTCCCTTCCATTCCCTTCTATGCGCTTATGAGGTAAGGTGGCTCTATCTACTTGCGGTCCCGCCTCTTAGACGTTGATCTTTTTGACCATCATGCAGTGCTCCACGCCCTCCTCCAAGTACACTTCGTCGTTCAAGAACTCGTACCCACATTTCTCGTAGAACACGCGCTTGTCGTACTGCGACGATAGCTGGAACGTGTCGCACTCGTGGGCCAGCAGCTCCTCGACGCCCTTCATGAGCGCCACGCCAAAGCTCTTACCGCGGCACTCCTTGAGCACGGCGACGCGACCGACTTTGGCCTTGCGCAGCTCTGGCGTGAGCAGGCACCGCGCCGTGGCGACATACTTGTCCTGGTCCGTGTCCTTGCCGAGAAAGTGGCGCGTCGTGGCGTGGTCGTCGCGCGGGTCGTCCTCGATGGTCGGGTGGAAGCCTTGCTCGTTGATGAAGACCTGGTAGCGCAGCGCCTTGCAGATCGCAATGTCC
>JAADVT010001088.1:0-10099 GCA_023335895.1 Pythium rishiriense
CCCCCCCCCCCAACACCCTCCTATTGGGGCTCCATCATGGAGCCCCCATTGTGGAGTCCATGGCGGTCGGCTTCGTCTTTCTTACGATGAGAAAGAGGAAGCCGACGCCGGTGAGAATATCATCACACAAAATCCCCGCGGGAAATTTTCATTCGTCGCATGGGCGACCCAACCCACCGCTTCCTGTCTTTGGTGGAGTGGACTTTCCTTCGTTTTTCCAACGGCCCCATCTCCCAGCGACGCGATTGGCGGGGCTGCATAATAAATCAGGGTGGGCGGGAGGTGTTCACTGGAGAGGCCCTCTCCGCAACAAAATGATGGGTACGCAGGAGTGAGTCGCGCGATCCTGACTCCCAGGTGGTCATTTTCCATTTTGCCAAGCGCAAGACCCACAAGACCCAGCCTCCGACCCCCTCCGCCCCAAGCCACCCCCACACACAAGCAGCAGCAGCCATGTCCGCGCGCGCGCTCGCCGAGATCGTGATCGACTTCATCCCGTTGCCGGGCGGCGCGACCGTGTTCAAGGTGCTCATGAACATTCGCGATCTGTGTAAAGAAGCCGGCGACGCACAGGAGGCGTGTCTCGATCTCCATGAGCGGCTCCTGGAGATCTTCAAACATCTTGAACGGATGGAAAAGAACGGTGGACTCAACAGCCCGGCCGTGACGGGTTTCACCAAGACCCTCAACGAGTACTGGCACCAACTCCACGCGTACCAGGAAATGACGGTCGTCCAGCGCATGCTCCACCACCGCAAGATGAAGAAAGCCGTCGCGAGTATCGAAGGCCAGGTCGAGCAGCTCTTCAAGATGGTCGGACTTGCGACCGCAGACGTGATGGTCGGCTGGCGTCGCAAGTTTGAGGACAGCATGGCCGCGCAGGAGCAGCAGCTCGCACTGCTGGTTGGCAACACCACCGAACTGCTCGAGGAGCTCCGCGGCCGCGAACTGCTGGACACGATGGTTCTTCTCAAGGCCGCGATCGACAAGATCAACGCCGGCACGTCCGACTTGCCCGTTGCGGCCCATGGCGCGGTCCGCTCCGCCCTGCGAGACGTCGTCCAAGAGGCCGACATCGAAGTCCAGCCGACACCCGCGTGGTTCGTACCCGAGTCGGACGTAACGTTCGATGAAGCGCCGTTTGCGCGCGGCTCGTTCGCGACGGTCCACCGCGGCACCTTTGGCGCTCAGACGCCGGTCGTGGTCAAGATCATGCTAGCAGACGAGGGAGGACTCGACGAGACACTGCAACGGTCATTCCGCAACGAGGCCGACGTGTGGTATCGACTGCGCCACCCGAATGTCGTTCAAATGTTTGGCGCCTGCCATGTCACCAGCCGGCCGTTCATCGTGAGCGAGAACGCGGCCAATGGTAGCATGAACGAGTTCCTCAGCAAGGACCCGAGCCACGGCAAATATGCGTGGCGGTTGCTCCTCGAGTCCGCGCAGGGCCTCGCGCATCTACACAGCGTCGGCATCGTCCACGGGGACGTGCGCCTTGCCAACGTTCTCGTGTCCAGTGACATTACGGCGAAGCTTTCGGACTTTGGGCTAAGCCGCGTGAAGAACAAGTCCAAGTCCAAGTCCATGACCAAGCGCAAAGACGGTGAGGTCGTCGAGGGGAACTGGCGCTGGACTGCGCCCGAGGCCCATACTTTCAAGCCACAGTTTGCGTCGGACGTCTTCGGGTTGGCCATGTCGATCTTCGAGGCATACACCGGCGAGCCGCCTTTCGCTGGTGTGCGTAGCGAGAAGGAGGTTAAGGAAAAGATCCTGGCGGGTGAACGGCCACCGCGGCCCGCGGGCATGTCCAACCGAGCTTGGGAACTCATTCTCGACATGACCAAGCGGGACCCGACCACGCGGATCTCGATCGATGCGGTTGTCGCTCGACTCCGTGAGTTGGTCGAGGCCAACGAACCGGCGCCACCCACAAGTGTTGTGGACGCTCCTGCGGTTCCGGCGCACGCGATCGCACCATCGGTGGATGTCCAGCAGCTTCTTGCGACGCTAAGGGATGGCTCCGAGCCCGAGAAGCTCCAAGCAGCCACGCACTTGGGTGCCCTCAGTGGAAATGAGGATATTGCACGCCAGTTGGTCGCCCCGCTGAGTGTCAGCGTGGTACTCAACGCGCTCCAGGATGGTCCAGAGAGCCTCAAGGAGCACCTAGTGGTGACGGTTCACAACATCGCCCTGGGGGCTCAGGAATCGCAGTTGATTGGCATGCGCGGCGGCATCGCGGTGCTTGCCGAGTTGTTAATGTCCCCTCGCAACCCATTAGTGAGACGAAGCGCATTGAAAGCGCTGGTTCGGCTTGCCGTCACGGACAAGATGAACGCGATGATGTTCGTGTCGGCGCGCGGTGTCGCTGCGGTGGAGGGTTTATTGACCACCAGCTCGCCAAACGAGCGCGTGGAAGTGATCCAGCAGCTTGGCGACATCGTCTCTAGCAGTGACGCGATCGCGACTGCCGTGGCCGCGAGCTCCGCGATCCTCAACACCTGCCTGAGCCACGTCCACAGCAAACACGACGACGAGCGCAGAGCCGCTGACCGTGTGTTGTCCGAGCTCGTGCGGCGCGAGGCCGCCGTGCGTGCGATCCACCGGTCCGTCGGCTTTAAGGCGCTGATGGATGCCGCCCAGAATGGCAGCAACGTGCACGTGCGAGAGGCCATCCTCGGCGCGCTCACCACGCTTCTGGGTCAGTCCCAGCCGGACGAGGAGCGCGCACCTTGATCACACACACTGGCATTGCCATCGGTGCTTGTAACATGTATTCCATACACGTCCATTATTCACGAAGCCAGCATGTGGTCGGTGTTGACCAGCGAGGTGCCCCGCACACTTGACTTGGCTATCTTCCTCACAGACACATGCCGTCAGGGGCAGAACACGGACGCTCGGTGGCGGAGACTCGAGATGACAAGTCTTGACGGAGGTGCCCTCAATATTTTTATCCACACGCCGGCATCAGCACCAGACACTTTGCTCGCGCGACAAATCCTTCTCACGCGATTAGTTGAAGCGGGTGGTGCCTTTCGATGGGACACAGTCTCCGCATTGCGATACTCCTATACATAAATACACCGCATCATTTTATTTGGTACTTATGAAAAAAATGACTTTAAGGTCTTCATTAATACATACACCTGCTATATCACATATAGAAGGTCTTGTCTTGCGCCGCTCCTCATTTCGGAACTGTCTCGACGGCGCTGACCTCCCAGCTGGATCACGAGCAGCGCTGCTGGATGTAGCAGATCACTCCCAGTCTCCCGACAAGGAGACTGGAGCTCCTCTTCATCCCCTCACTTTGGTTTTTCCATTGTTCGACATAGCGACCACATACCCACCCATGGGCTTCCTCAAGGCCTTGCTTCTCGGCGCCTGCGTCGCGCTCGGCGGGCTCACGCACACGGCCGCGGCGCTTGTCAAGGGCCACGACCTCTCGTCCGTGGGCTACATGGAGACTGACAAGGGCGTGACCTGGTACAACCAGAACGGCCAAGCGCAGCCCATCGAAACGATCCTCGGCGCCGGCGGCATGCAGAGCGTGCGCCTTCGGTGCGTCAGCCTCTTTTGTGGTCGTAACTCCTCGCCGCTCGATTCGCTAACTGGCGCTACGCTCCTTTTTTGTATGTGTAGACTCTGGACGGGCAACGAGTATGGACTCAATTACACCCTGTCGTTGGCCAAGCGCTTCTCGCGCGCGGGCTATAGCATCTTCCTGGATATGCACTTCTCGGACACGTGGGCCGACGCCGGCGCGCAGAAGATTCCGGCCGCGTGGCGCTCTTCGTCGGTCGACACGCTCGCTGCTGACCTGCGCAACTACGTCAAGACCACACTCAAGGCCTTTACCGATGCTGGCGTGACGCTCCAGATCCTCTCGCTGGGCAACGAGATCACGAGCGGCATGTTGTACCCGCTGGGCCGCATCGACAACAACAACTTTGCCGGGTTCGCGAAGCTCTGGGCGGCAGCACGCGCTGGCGTCCGCGACGCCGTGGCCGCCGGCACCAAGAGCCCGCAGATCATGGTCCACGTCGACAACGGCTGGAAGAAGGACACCATGACGTGGTTCTTCAAGGGCTTCTTCGCGGCGGGTGCGGTCAAGACGAGCGACGTGGACGCGATCGGCGTGTCGTTTTACCCGTTCTACGACACGGGCGCGACCATCAGCGCGCTCTCGAGCTCGCTGACTACGCTCGCACAAACCTACGGCAAGCCGCTGTACGTGGCCGAGACCGACTACCCGACCGAGTGCACCAAGGTCAAGCTATCGGCGAGCTACCCGCCGAGCGCGGCCGGCCAGATGCAGTGGACCAAGGCCGTGATGGGCGTGCTCACGGCGCTGCCCAACAACTTGGGCGCCGGCGTGTTCTACTGGGAGCCCGGGTACGTGTCGACGGCCGGACTCGGCAGCCAGTGCGAGGCCGCGCTGCTCTTCGCGGTCGACTGGTCCGCGTGGCCCAAGACCAAGGCCACGGCGCTCTCGTCCACGGCATTGTACAAGCAAGAAGCGCGCGAGTTCGACGACTTTGCGCTGCTCAACTAAGAAAATGTAGCCAAATGGTGTGTAAATATCTGATACAGCTCTGATAAATCTGAGTCGATCTTATCTACGACCTTCATTCCTCCTGTTTTGGATCTTGGACAAATGGATCGTCCAACATTTTTTTTCAACCCGAGGAGGAGATGTGCCACGGTGGCAACACAACAGAGCTCCCCTCCCCTCCGCCCCAGTCACCGACATTCCACTTGAGCTCCCCACTGAAGTGTGAAAAGCCATGAAGCCCAACCAGACGGCGCTGTGCGGCGTCGCGCTCTCGCTCGCGGTCGCCATGTACGTGGTCGTGCGTCGCTCGCGCCGAGCGGCCGCGGCGCCGCGCGTCACGACAGTGCTCCAGCGCGACGCGACGCTCGAGGCCGCGCGGCTCCATAGCGACCAAGAGTTCCCGGACGGCGCGCTGGTCAAAGTCCATGGCCACGGCACGGGACGCGTGGTCCACTACATCCCGCCGTCCAAGTCGTACAAGGTCGAGCTCGAGGGCGGGCAGACCAAGACTGTGGCGGCGATCCACATCAGCAGCGTCAAGGTCAAAGATCTGTACATCTATCCGATCAAGTCGTGCCGCGGCATCCGCATCGAGAGTGCCGTCATCACGGGTGCGTGCGTGCGACGCCAGGGTCTCGTGTCCACGTACCTTTTGTTGTTTAATCAACTCGTGACACCATGCAGAGCGCGGCATCGCGAACGACCGCTTGTGGATGTTTGTGGACCAAAAGGGCAAGTTTATCACCATCCGTCGCTACCACAAGATGGCGCTCGTCGCCCCGAAGCTCGATGACATTGAGAATCCAACGGTACCCCTTTGTATCATCTCTCTCGGCACGAACCCCGACGTGTCGGTCTCACATGAAGGGTTCGTTTGTGTGTGACTCAGGTACTGACACTGACCGCGCCCGGTATGGACGATCTCCGCGTGCCGGTGCTGCTCGAAGGCCAAGGAGAGGAGATCCAGACCGTGGTCTGGAGCTCGAGTACGGTTGGCATCGACCAGGGGCCCGCGGCAGCTCGCTGGATCAACAAGTTCCTCGAGGACGAGCGTGGCGACCGTGAGCTCCGGCTCGTGCGGATCAAGGATTCGGTCACGCGCCCAACTAGCTCCAAATACGCGCCGGGTCACCATACAGGTACCCTGTATCGACATGTTCCCAATCTTGTTCCACAAGCTCATGGCACATCGTGATATGTGTGATAGGCTTTGCGGATGGGTACCCGTTCCTGCTCGCGGCCGATTCGTCGGTCGCTGACATCAACGAGAAGCTTGCGGAAAAGATCACGATCGACCGCTTCCGCGCCAAGTGAGGCTCGTGTGTTGTTTACTACCTTGACGCGCAGCAATTGACGGATGGTTCCCTTGCACAGCATTATCGTCACGGGCGCGCCGGGCTTCGCCGACGAGCACTGGAATGCGCTCACCATTGGCGGGCTCCGCTTCCGCAACGTCAAGCCCTGCGACCGCTGCCAAGTGCCGACCGTGGATCCGGAGACTGGCGTTGTGCACCCCGACCGCGAGCCGCGCAAGACCATGACGCCGTTCCGCAACGGCGTCGCGCTTGGGTTCAAGAACGGCTCGGAGCACGCGTACTACTTTGGCTCGAACCTCGTGGCGGAGGAGCTCGGCCGCGTCTCGATTGGCGCTCCCGTCAAGGTGCTCACCACCAAGGAGGCTGTATTCGCCTGAGCTGTGTGTGTCCCATCGTCTACCAGAGATCTGCCTACTGCATGTTGAATGACGATGGCTGCTGAAACCGTACCATTCACCTGTCTTTTTTGTGTTAGGGCTGGCGGTTCTTGTACCGCTCTCCTACTTTGACGCTTGGTAGCGTGTACACATTACCACCACTGCCTGAGCCACGCACTAGCGGTGGCTGCACCGTAGGGTGCGAGGGCGAGCTCGCGCTCGCGTGGAGCGTGACACGATCCGGAGGATCGGAATTCGGTGGCGCAGGGGAAGACGGGCCAGCGGGTGGCGGCGGCGTCGGAACGAGTTGCGTAGCGTCTTTTTCAACGTGCTGCTGCTGGTGGTGGAGATGGTGATGGTGGTGATGGTTGCTGGGAGCTGAGATCGCCGTACCTGTTATTGACGGGGCCTGGCTTGAATTATCACTCGACTCGAAGTCTCTCTTGAGATCTGTGAGAACGAGCCGCGGCACGAGCGACTCCATCTTCACTGGACTTGGTTCGGCCGCGCGTTCTTCCTTTTCTCGAGCCATAGGCGGGAGCTCGACGGATGGAGGGCGCGGCTGGTGGAGCGGCGATGCATCGAAGCTCTGTTTCAGTGGTGAGATGGACTTGGGAATAGTAGGAGTGGGCTCAGTTGCAACCGCAGCATGAGGCTTCGGGTGGACCACGGGCTCGAGAATGACAGGATCAGGCGAGCACCGCAGAGGAGATACACTCGCCGGGGGAGTTCTGGGGCTGCCACCACCCTCGAGCTCGTGGGAGTGTCTCGTAGTCGGCGAGTGCGCGTGGAGCCTCCGAGCGCTGACCGACTTCGTGAGTTTTTGCAGCGACTCAAAGTTGAGCTCCAGCCGCTTGGGTGGCTGCCACTCGCGTGCGAGTTGCTGGACAAAGTCGGTGTGCCGGCAGAGCGTCGCGACAGGCGTGGCAGTCGTGAGGTGGAACAGCGCCATCGCTGTGCGCACATACAGTGCGTCACTGAGACTCCCGCAGGGCTGTACGGCTGGCAGCGTTTCGGCCTTGCGCGCCAAGTGGCTGAGACATACAAGCACGCGGTCAAGCGCGCGCACAATACACGACGGCTGTTGGTTGAGAGGCTTCCACTTGGTGGTCGCAGACTCTTCTGCAGCTGCCGCGACCAGCGCGACAAGCTCAACGTCCAGTAACGGTTCAGCGAGGTGTTCAAGCCAGTCGAGTAGTAGCGCAGACACGTATGCGGGTTGGGCAGTGGGTGGGCTACGTGCGACCGCCTCACTCCAGTTCCACTCGCCAACGTTGAATGCAACCTTCACGGGGAAGAGCTCCTCCTGCGTGATGCAGTGCGGGCTTGGCGCGAGGCTAGCCGGCACGGGAGGCGGTGGCACAGCGCTGCCAGTCGTTGTCGGCATGGCAAATGCGTCCGCGCTGTCGCTCGCGTAGTGTTCGCCAAAGATCGCGCGCCCGTGCTTGGCATACTGCTCCTCGATGTCACACACAGTGCGGCGCCCCTCGTGGCCCTGCCAGAGCAAGTGGAACACAAATGCGTGGACAACGGCGGCGGCGCTGAGTTCGGCCGCCGCCTCGACCTCTCGGCACAGAAAGTCAAGTACCCGCGGCAATGCGAGCCGTGCGCCAGCGCACTTGTCACCATGGACCATGCGGTTCTGCTGCTCGACCATGTCGGCGACGCTGAAGCGGTCATGGATGAGCGGGAGCGCAAACACGACCTTGGACGCGTTGATGTACTCGTGGAAGAGCCGCACAAACTTGGACTGGCCCGACGTCTGGATCGAGCCCGGGCGGTCGCGCCGCACGATTTTGATGGCGCGATCGGGCGGGATGTTGTGCATGAAGATGAGGCAGCACGCGATCGCAAGCCCAGTGCGTCCGTAGCCTGCGTGGCAGTGCACAGCGAGCTGGATAGTTTTGTTCCCAGTGAGTCATCATTGCGTTTGCCCTGGCCCAATCCGTGACAAAACGCACCTTGTTACAGCCGTCCTGTAGCACCGATGCCATGACTTTGACGATGTCGAGCATGAACGGGAGCGTCGGCGTCGTCATGTCTTCCCACCCGAAGTTATAGAATTGGACTGTTCGCAACCAGATAACCGCGTTGTGAGTGGAAATGTTTCAACGCAGACCTCGTATTCAGTGAGCACACACTCTTTTCGGCCATGAGGTCCGTCTCCGGGTCGTATGGGAAGCCGCTCGAGCCAAGGCCATCGCCGCAGTAGGGGTGCTCGCCCGGAAGCGTGAGGTTGAACACGGCAGCGATGCCAAGTCTAGGGACGAGTACAAAAGAGTGCCGCACGTCAGAGCAGACCCTACCCATACTCGACGACTACGTAAAGAGAGAGCACGCGACTCACTTGTGAAACTGGGACGCGATCTGGTACTCCTTCATTAGCCGCGAGGACGGCCGCATCATGCCAAGCATGCGGTCCGCGACCCAGTCGGCATGGAGCCCATGAACAGGTGAGTCGGTCTTGGCGAGGGCCGCACTCTCACTACACCGCTTGCACTTGGCACCACCGCAGAGCCGGCACTTGACCGTCAGCGACTTTTCCCACTCGCGCGCTTTGACCGGCGAGCTCATGGTATTATCTTGCTGACAACGACGTCACTCTCGCACGCAAGGGGAAAAAGCGATTAGCTTGCCCGTGGGCGCCACTCCGAGGCACTAGTTGCAGATAAACGGCGGGAGTGTAAGTCCATGGGAAACATGCGCGCTCGGCAACATGGCGCTAGGTGAGCGAAGTGCTAAATTTGTCGCCTGACCGGTGTGACTTGCGCCGTGTTTGGAATCATGTCTGAAACGCCCGGCGTGAACATAAGGCCAAGAGTGAATGCCAGCAACACAAGGTCTTGCCTGTTCGCGCACTGAATTGCCTTGTAGAGCGATTTTAGCAGTGGCTCTTGGACTGTCCCACTTGGAGGAAGACACGACCGCGTTGCAACAACCAGCCCGAGTTCTTTTATCTTCGACCCCAGATGAGCGTCCGTTTTTGTCTCCTCTTATATCTTGCGACGGTCCTTTGTCATTGCTTCGACTCGCGCAGTTTCTTCAGAAGACGCATGGATTTCATCTTCGATTTAGAGGCCTTTCAAGTGGCAGTGCGTGTTCACAGCGTCGTACGCCCCGGGCCAGTGTGGCGACTGTGGGACGTGCGGTGGTTATTGAACACGAACATATCACCTTCACATGATGGCAACGCTTCGTGGTTAAATACTCTTGAGCAATGCGCCAATCCCAAAAGCTCCGGTGGTCATGGGGAGGAGTTGAGGAGTCCCTTGCCTACAGCCTTAGGGGCGGCTGTAAGCTTTATGACTGGGTGTGAATTCAAGGATATTGAAAGCAGCAACGCCAAGCATCCTCTAGGACTTCATGTGCAGAAGCTCTGGTGATCGAAATGCCAAGTGCTCCGGCTGCGATAGTCCCAGTGGGAGCTAATAATACGCGATTGAATGCGGGCGAGGCCACGCACAAATGGAACTGGAGGCGGTGTGGTTGCCCTAACTTGAGCTCTTCAGTCGCGCTTTGCGTCGTTGCGCACAACCTCGACCATGAAGCCATCCCAAGTTCAACCACGAGCCGTGTTCCAATCGCTTGCATTGCCAGTGCTTCTTCTCGTTGGCTGGATCGTTGGCTTGACTGTAGCCGCAAACCCGCTCGCCTTCGCCGCTTGTCCGGAGTCCCACAAGCCCGAGCTGTTTTGCTGCGAATACTCAGACGCTTTCAAGCAAATCTACACCAAGTTCTACCGCCCGACTGGTGGCCCTTACGAGGAGGAGTTCCGCAAGGGGTGGGCAAAAAGCCGAAAAGTCAACTTCCCGTACCACAAGTTCACACCCGACACGCCTGCCTTCTCG
>JAADVT010001089.1:0-10099 GCA_023335895.1 Pythium rishiriense
GGCCATCCGAGGCCATCCGCATATGTTACAAATGGCTGACCCGCCTGGCAGGGCCAACTGGCCTGGCTCTGTACAGGGCCATCCGAACCTTGTGGAGAACGTAGCGTGGGGCGTTCTACCACAGCCATGACTCTAAGGTGTCCATCCGTCGTCGAGGCAGTGTCCTCATCCTCCCCGAACTGCAACACCACTGGATGTCTGTCTCAATTGTGTGTCAAGATGTGGATACGGTTGAAGTTGCCCAAACGTGCCCATCATTGATTACGACATATGTCATTTTCAAAGTCATCCGTTGCCCAATTTCGCAGATGGCTCCATACTATCAACGTCTATTCTCGCCATTGTCAAAACAACTTGGAGGGCCCGACAGAAGGCATGGACCACCGCCGTTTCGAATCTGTCACCACTCTTCGCGACTTCGTTGGGTCGTACGGGGCCTTCCCGTGCCCGCCGGTGGATGTCATGATGCGTGTGCTGGAGACGAAGCCCCTTCCCCACACATTCGGCTGGTGCCACACTCTTTTGGACTCGAGTATCCCAGCAGATTTTGTGCAGCAAATTGGTTCAGCTTTGGAAGTTCTCCCGTCGCAGGCTCGTGGACTCGTCGTGTTCAAAGCGTATGTGTTTGATTACTATGAGACCGACGGCACTGGATATACCCCGGGCTGCACCCTTAACATTCCTGGTTTTCGAAAACTGGGCGTGTGTGACGGCGTTTGCTTTGGGTCTACCTCTGTCGATGACGTATTTGGCGTCTAAACCGCTGCATGTAGGATGCACCGTAAAGGAAATATGGAATTCAGTGTGCATTCTTGAGTACTTTGTGCTCTCAGGACGACTGCAAATCGCTGTCGCAACAGCTCACGCCACACATAATACATATTCGGAGGCACCAAAAAGACGGAGGCACCGATGAGAGCTTTCACCATCCAACAGGAATGAAATTTGCATGATGAGCCAGGGAGGTATTCTCCAATGACAAATGAGCGGAGGTAGCTCGTTTCTAAAATCTGTTACGGACATCCGTCGACTCACCGCGCTGATAAAGTGTAAGTCCATGGGGGTGCAGCTGAGAGGATGAAGTCGTACTGTACTTACGGCGCTGCGTGTGATGAGAGCGCCTCCGAATAAGCCACTGCAGCACGGAACGCCTTGTCGTGTTCCATCTTTGATTCAAGTGCTGCGAGCAGTTGAAGAACTCGTAACGTAGCTTGCTTGCATGCCTCCACTGAGTCTGGCAAGTTGAAGTTGTGGTTAGCTCCTCCTTGGTCAGTAGCAGACCGCAAGACCATCGACACACTTGTAGCTCCACTGCCGCTTATAGTGGATGAGGGTGGTGAACATGACTCCAAGAACATGGACAATGGTGACTTCGTCAGTTGTACATAATCCAAAATGAGCCTCGCCGAACTCAAGGAAGACTACGATCGCCAAGTGGTGGTGCAGCCCCGTCAGTTCGAGCGGCCTCGCGACGTGCTCGCGTACATCAGCAATGGAACTATCCAGAAGGAGAAGGTGACGATTGACATGTGTGTGCTTAGCGTTGATCGACAAGAGCGAGGATCCCTTTGAAGCACGCAAGGAGATTATCGATAAGTTCACCGGCGATCTGCGCGGCAAGTACGTGTTCTGCCTCGCACTGTGAAAGTCGAAGAAACAATCTCGTGATCATGTGGTTGGTGACGACTACAAGCCCCGTCGAGCGTACGTCATCGACGGCGTGCACACGCTGCAAACATTCAACGGTGTCCCTCAAGGCTCGGTGCAGGCGCGCCTCGTTGTCAAGAGCGAAGGTGACGATCGCAAGGGGAAGCCGAAGCGCAAGACAGCGACGCCAAACCATGATGTTTGCAACATCCAAGACGGCATCGTACAAGGAACACAACAAGTGATTTAGTCGCCACGGTGAGTGAAGTGTGGAGACGGAAGGGAAAGATACTTACTGTATATGCGGGTAGTTGAATGTGTTCGCTTTGGCTCAGTAACTACTTTTCAGTCTCGTGTGGGTTGTTGATTTGCACAAGATGAACTGGATTATTGCAACAATGCTGCTATCTTTCCTGTGCCACACGTGTGAGACAAATCTCATTGTTCACTTCACACATCTCACATGCGATGCTCCTCTCTCACCCTTCCTCCTCCCTGGTGAAGATCGACGAGAATCGAAGTCGGCATGAAATCCTTACCCCACACAGCCGAATCCTTCTCCAGTTCGCGAGAACCATCACAACTCGATGTTCATCGTCGCGATGGGCCGTAGCCTTCAGAGTCGGGTCCAACAGCACATCCGTGATCGCCCTTTGGCTACTAAGCGCCATCACAACAATGGCAGTGACCGTGCGATCGATGATTCGTCCGCTTCGTCACCACGCCCAAAGCGTGCGCATACCGACACACCGCAGTCTGTGGTTTCCGTGGAAGCACCAGCTTCAGCACACAGGCTTGATCAGGTACAAGTGACTGCGATAAGAAACGAGTGCAATCAGACGGTCACCACCCAGTCACGGCGACGGGGAGATGATGAGGATGATGAGTCGAGATTCTTTGCTGCGATCGACGAACCGCTATCGAAAGTGTGTGGTGTTTGCGGCGAACTTACGCAGCCGAATGCAACTCGGTCATTACAGACTGTGCAAATGATCGCCGCTTTCGGACTCTCGCTGTTCAAACGACTCGCGGAGAAGAACGTGGACTGGTTGAAGCGGGGGCATACAAGGAAGGAGATGAGGAGAAAGTGATCGTGTGCATCCGATGCAATGCATCGTTGCTGAGCCACCAAAGTTCAGCGCTGCAAGCGTTTACCATCTCAGCCCAGTTCCACATTGCCTCACCATCTTGAATCCGATGGAAGCACGTATGCTCGGCATCGGCATTTGCTTCACTACTTGTTTCTCCTTGGGTTACCTCGGCCAGGCTGCGTCGAGAGGGGACTCCGAGAGGGAACTCCATCAACTTTTGGAACAGTACCTATGATATCGTGTCAAAGTTACCAAGACCAGTAAACCGCTGTGGCGTTATCCGTCTGAAGCGGGCAGGGGCAAAAGGGTCGAGCACGTACTTCCCCGTGCGCCCATGGCTGCTACGAGAAGCTCTCAACTGGTTGATCGCAAACAACACTATCTACGAGAAAATACTCGTCGATGAAGACCTGCTAGAGCACCTGCCAGTGTCAGGAGACGTACCAAGTGCCGATGTTCTAGAAGACGGCGATACCACACACACGGATGGAGAACATGCTGATGACGTTGACGGCTCCTTTACAGAGTCATTCGTGCTGGAGCATCCCGACGAAGCCCAAACGGAAGATGCAAACATTGTAGCGATGCTACAAGGGCGTGGTGAAGAAGAGGCGTTCGTCATCCCATCAAACGACCGACCACTGAACGAATACTCGACCACTCTGTTAATGCAGTGTTGCTTCCCAACTCTCTTTCCGATGGGCCAAGGTGGCTATCACCCCATCGAGGGCGTGGAAAATCGACACCACAAGTACAAACTCGCCGATTTCTGCGATCACCTCATGGCGTATCATGATCGTAGGTTTATCATGCATCCATCCTTCAAGTTTTTCTGTCTCAACGTGATTCAGAGACGACAGATTGATGGGCTGTTGCTTTAAGTCCGAGCCACTGGCGATCAGTCAGGTGGTCCCGAAGTCGATATTGGAGAAGACACAGAGCAAACCGTCCTCAACGAAAGCCACGAAACTAACCAAGGTCCATGACGTGAGACAATATCTCAGAGATTTGAAGCCCTGTACGTGGGACTGGCCTGTACTGGGCCAGTGTGCAGGACGACCTGATGACTATGTTTGGCAACCCAGTGGTTGAGAACCAATGGCCGACATTTTTCGTCACCCTAAGTGCAACCGATACCATTTGGCCGGACTTTTTTCGTGTATGCAATCCTGACTTGACGCTGGAACAAGCATCGCGCCTCAGCTCTGCCTGCTCAGGTCTCAAACATCTAAACGAGAACCCTGATTTAGCGGCAAGACATTTCCAACGCAGATTCCAAGCATTTTTTCGCCACATCTTGTGCGGAAAATCGAGTGCTGAAGGGCAACTGGATTCACTCTGCCTCCGACCACCGTCGGTCACTAACGTTCATGACCGCGAGAGGGATCTGGGATCTGTCGTTGAGCGCGTACAGCAGCACGTGTGCTCGTCACGCTCGTCGTGCCAAAGGAACGGTGCATGCCGTTTTGGGTTTAAAAAAATACTGAAAGATGCTATGGAAGTCGTTCGGGAGGTAACCAATGGCGATATCCGCATTCATTTCGAACACGAGTGAGACCATTGTGCGACCAACAACTAAAACCCACTTATGCTATCGACATAGCGGGCGAACATGGACGTGAAAGTTATTGGGAACGCCTATGGTGCAGCAGAGTATATGTGAGTAAAGCGGAACCGGACACCGTTCGCTTCCGCCACACTCGTGAAGCCGCTCTCGCAAAACTACCAAATGGCACTTCCTACCAGCGGGTGCTCAAGCGCACTGCAACTGCCATGCTGGCTATCCGCGAGGTGAGTGCTCAGGAGGTTATTTACATCCTCCCAAGTACACTCTGTCTCGTCGGTAAATCACGGAGTGTCATCAGAGTCAAGGTCTCCAGGCATGACAGGCGGTACTACCGCCTCAAAAGAGACGTCGGAACGGACTCATTCGTGCCACCAGATACAACAACTAAACGGAAAATTGAACCGATGGAGCAGGCTTACATGAATCGGCCAAAGTTGCCACAGTTCCGGAACATGCCATACATACCGTGAATTCTGTAAGTCCTACGAAATCTCGACCTCAGGTCCGAGCGCCACTCAGCATCTACGACGGTGGAAGTTGCTGAATGATGTCGGGTACGTTAAAGAGATGACCAAAAACCAAGTGGTGAGACCAAGCCCGAAATATCGTACCAACGAAGACGATCCAAACTACTGTTACGCTCAACTTTTCCTCCACACGCCGTGGCGGTCTTTCGAAGACATCCCTGTTGACGACGATGACATATGTGAAGCCCACCAAGTCTGGAAAGATCACGATCTTTCTCCGTGGGTTGGCCACATCAACGACACCATTGAACGAGAACAGATTCTTGACCAGCGCTGAGATGCCGGGATTGCACTTCCGCCACCTCAATGGTCGATCAGACTACACAGCGAAGACAACGTGTTGCTTCAGACTGACCCTTCAGAAGGAAGACAAGCAGTGTTTCAGTCTCGCTTTGATTACTCCGATGACGAGATTGACCGAGCGCGACGTTTCCTGCAGGTTGTAGTTCGGCCATTCGCACTAACTGGTCGTGTTGAGAGAGATGGAGCGAGTATCCACCACTCTCCGCCGCCGTATATATATATCCAACAGAGGCACAATCACCATCTATGACACAGGATCAATGGCGGCCATTCTCGGTGTGCATGCACCAAAGCAGAAAACGTGAACTCGCGGAAGAGGAAGGAATGACGTGCGAGCCGATGAGAAGGAACAGGGAAAAGCTGGCTGATCAGGCAAATAGTCGAAGATATGAGAGTCGTATTTGGTCCAGACGCCGCTACCATGCGTGTTTTACTCTTGGCCCATCAAGGATCAGCAGCTTTCCTCATTGGCGGTCGGACGCTGACTTAGGCTCTGGCACTGCCAGGCCAAGGGGGCCCCGGATTTCGGAGGCAATACGTCCCGCTTGTCTCAACCAACGGAGGCGAATCAGCGATACGGAAGCTTCAAAACCAATACGCCAACATCCACTTGATCATCGTCGACGAATACGGCGTCATCTCCTCGGGCATGGTGCATTGGATTGATGAGCGCTTTCGGGAGATCTTTCCGACACACAGACATCTGCCCTTCGGAGGGCGCGATATCGTGTTTACAGGGGACCCTAGTCAGCTTGGCCCAGTGAAGCCGAGTTCTTTGTTAACTCCATCTGAGCTTCTTTCAGGTGACGCTGAAGAGGCAGGCCGCCTTCTCTGGGAAGGACTTGAGTTGTTGTTAGTGCTGCGGTAGCAGAATCGAGGCTCACGGGATCCACTTTGGTACGCCACCCTGCGTCGTATTCGAGAAGGACGCGCAAGTCAAATCGATGTAGATGTCATCAACGCTCGGGTTCAACCACCTCCACGTACGAACGCGTCTTCCATTATTTACCTCTCGTACAGAAATGTCGATGTCGACGACGCCACAAACTTGCTGTTCGGAATCTAGATCAGTCAGTGTGCAGACTGAGCGCCCGAGCGCGTAATGGGCGAAGAGACTCATCGACTTCTCATGGCCGAAGGAGAGTCGATCATAAGCCGATTCGCGAAACATTTGCCGTTGGAGTTGGACCTCTGTATCGGCGCGCCCGTAGTGCTCACCACCAACATCGAGCAACGTGCTGGACTTTGCAACGGTTCTTGGGGGGTTGTCTACGATATTATCGCGGATACGACAGTGGCAAACGGCATGCCCATTGTACTCGTCCAGATGGAGGACTACAAGGGCCCTTCGTTCTTACCCAACGTTCATGGTGTCGTCCCCATCATCAGCAAGACGGCCACGTTGAACGCGAAACGAGACGGAATGTACAAGCTCACTAGAAACTCCCTACCGCTCCGATTAGGTTTCTCCACGACGATCCACAAGATACAAGGCCAAACATGCGAGAAGGTCGTTTTCAATCCAGCCTGTCTAAGGGACAGCGCTCTTGCTTACGTCGCGCTGTCCCGAGTTCGCCATCGCACCGACATTTTTATTTCTGCAGCTTTGACGCTCAGCCAGCTCACGAAATCCGACAGAACTGCAAGGATTGACGCCGCCGAGAACGTTCGAGTGGCCAAGGTTGAACTCAAGTCACAGCGGGCATCTGGAGACCACAGCCACCTTCGAGCCGGAACGGCGAGAATCCACTGGCTGGGGTACCTAGCTTATTGACGAAGCGAAGCCCCTGGGGGTGCATGAAAGTCGCTTTGTGAACAAGTTTTTTATGATTCAATAAATAAGTTGTAGATTCCAAGTTTAGACACAATCTTCTTCGGTCGTGATAACAAATCAGCCTGCATAGCGTGCAAGATTTTGACGCAGCACCGTGTTTCGGGCCCTTGAGCGGACACGTTTTGTCCGTTCAAGGGCGCAGATCACGGTACTATGAGTTCGGTGCTGGCCAGGTTGTCCAGCAGTTGCTACTCGAGACGAACGGAGACTGGCACATGGAGCGTGTAATCAAGCACATGAAGCGGGCGAACCCGAGCTCGTGGTAACTCGTGCGAGTCATTATGGTGGACAAGGACTTGAATGAGATAAAGAACACCTCTGTCTTCTCGTAGGGGATTGAACCGCCCACCTGTTAGTGTTGACCCGATTGACGTGATCGTAAAAACTTGGTTGTACGGTCGAATGTTTCTGCGGAATTCTTCGTCGCAAAGAAGACCGCGCAGGAACGGCGGTGCAGGTCCGAGTGGTGGCAGCTGGACTTGTTGGACAAATGCTGTCAGGAGCTGGCAACTTGTGCCGACCATTCACGACGTTGTCCCCGGACACACTTGACACCTCGAAGTCTTCATGATTTGCGAGTGCGTGCCTGTAGCGCACGGTGCGCCTGCGTCGAGTGCGGGCGGTCTCACCATCGCCTGGTACGTCGTCGAGTCCATCGCCTTGCGCTCTACTTGTACCCCGAAGCACTTCTTGTTCGCGCCGCTCGTCGCGCTCGGCTCCCACGGGCGTCTGCCCGCGCCCAACTTCCAGTAAGGCCTGGCGCAGCGGTTCCCTTCCTCGCTCAGCCGTGTTGTCGTGTTCTTGTTGCTCTTCATGCTCAGCCTCGTCATCGGTCATCGTCAAGCGGCGCTTGCGTCTTCGGGCGGTCCGAGCGGCGTGCTCCCGCAGCTTCTGCGACTCCGTTCGGTGAGCGCGCTTCAGGCGGCGGTGCTCGTTGCGCTTTCGTCGTCGCTGTTCTTCAATGTCGTCGACCGGCTCGTCATGTGCAGTAGGGAGCGATGCAACCTCATCTTCTTCGTGCGCGCGATCTTCAGCTACAGCCCGGTCAACGGCACCTTGTAGATCCTCACGCGCCATTGACAACAACAACAATTGTCTCGATTACCGTTATTAGACTACCCTTCTCAATTGCCGTTCTGTCGGTACTAACGTAAGTTAGTACTCACGCGCCATTGCCCGTGCAACGACAAAGTCGGGATCATCTTCCTCTCGCTTGGCTTCTTCGAGATCGTGCGGGGGCTGCTCAACCGCAGCCGTCACGGCAGTGTTGATGTCACTTGCAGCGGCTTCAGCGGCAAGCTCCTCGAGCCTCTTGCTGGGTCGATGGTGTCCGGACCGACGCCTTCCACGTCGTCGCTTCTTGGTTTGCGGACTCTAGTAGCACGCAGGCGTCGCGTTGAGCTGCTCAATCTCCTGGATGGCCGCCTCGATCTCCTCCATGGTAGCAAACTTCCTCTTTCTGTGTGCAATGTTTGTGGGTGTTAGAAACGGCGGAGTGGTCCATGCGCTAACGGCGTCCAGCGTGTCGTACCCTTTGGGCTCGGTCCGCCCTCTTTTAGGAGTCATGGCAGATCGTCTTGATCTTGCATCTGCGCCACACAGCACCAGCGAGGGGTTAGATATTACGTCTAGTGGATACCCACAGCACTATACCACAGCAGCCTGCCCCCGACGCGACACCCGTACTCGGATGCCTGCCTCTCACGACCGCCGCCTCAACCCGTCTCGACATTGACCCAAAACGTGCCCCTACGTTGCTTTTCGGTCCTAATTGTCCCTCTGTATCCCTCACCTCATCCGCCGCGGCGCCCAAGGTGCTGGCTTTCTCTTCAGCAAAAGTCTCTGCAGCGCTGGCTGTGCAGCGCGCAGGCCGCTGGCTTTCTCTTCAGCGGTGGAGTTTCCCTGGGGCGCATGGGGAATCAGCTTTTTGGGGGCCTAAACTGTTTTTTTTGTAATCGTGATTTGGCTCGGGAGGCACCGTCACGCCGTAAAACACGTTACCGTAAAAGTGAAAATAGCACCCCCGGGGAGAGTTAGCGGTCAGACGAAGCAAGAGGGGAACATGCGCGCGGCCTTGAGCAGAGGTTGCACCCGTGTGACCGAACACAGAGACTGCGACTGGCGGCGGACGCCGGAGGGTTCTGGCCATTGGGCGGTCTCGCTGCGCTCTCGCGCAAGTGGGCGGGAGCACGGAGGCCCTGCACCGAGTCGGCCCGGCCGCGCAGATCGAGCCCCCCGGCGCGGTGGCCCACCGCTCAATGCGCCGGGCGATATACACCACCCCGACGCCGCCGCCAGGAGTCCGGGCTGCACCGCGCGCGACAGGAGGCGAGACAGAGAGAGAGAGAGAGATCTTCCGGGGGCGCGGGCGCGGAGCAGGCACCCACCGCTGTTGCTGGCGTCGTCGCTGGCGTCGTCCTGTTTTCCCTTGTTTTCTGGGGGCCGCGGTCGCGGACCGACGGGGAGACCCGAACCCCAGGGCGCGGTACCGGTTTTTGTTGTTTGTCCAGTGAAAAGTGCGTATTTGCGTTACAGTTTTTTTGTGACCGGACAGCGTGGGCCGACAAAACTGCTCTACTTAGTAGAGATGAGGCTCGCTTAGCACACAAAGTGACTGAGTCTAGCGTTTATGTCCATACTGAACCCGAACTTATTACATTCAGCCTATTTATGCACATGTCCAACTAATGTGTCAATACAGTGTTTCGACAAGCCGCTGGATGCTCTCTAAAGAAACGAGGTCGTTCCAAATGTGGTGTCAATACGAAGAGCGAGTGTGTCTCGATTTATATAATGATGCAGTTATCGGGAACTGACTACCCATACTGAAAGCAAACCTAAACACCCACGTACTCCTGTACAAACTGATTCTGCTCGATCTCTTCGGGCCGAAGCCGCATTGCCCACAATGACGCTTCTCGAGTCTCGGCGTTTGTGCGCTCTGGATCACGCGATTCACGCAGTTCTTGCCGTTGCTGCATATGCTGTCGTCGCGTTCCGTCATGTCCAGTCGGACACCGCACAACGGACAACAGAATTCTTCGCAGGTGCAGTGGATGCGCGGAAGGAAGGCTTGAATCGCTTCTTCACCGACGTTCGCCGAACTGTGGCGGTAGTGTGTTGTCTCCGA
>JAADVT010000109.1:0-54156 GCA_023335895.1 Pythium rishiriense
GGGTCCACTTTGGCCACTCGGGACGGAAATTAGTGACACCGTGCTCACTATCAGCAGGTGAGCCGGTCGTGTGTGGTGCCCGTCGAGCATAGATACATGGGATCGGTTTTGGACGGATATCATATATAGCAGTAATTTAGAAAGATTATGCTTAGAGAGCCATATCGCCGAAGGGCGCGATACATTTATTATAAAAGGTTTAGAGGCTCCCTCACGACGTCATTGTGGGGCCTGCCATGACGAGGCCGGGAGCCCGTCACCACACACCCTGTGCGCGTCTCTTGCGACTGTGGCTACGTGATGGATCGCGCCTTTTTCAAAAATCGAAGATTTGGACCGTTCAGGATCCGGAAAGCTCAGAGCTTGATGCGGACGTTGGCGTGCTCCAGCAGCGTCGCGACGACCGAGACCGCGAGCATGTAGACGACCAACACGGCGCTCGCCGTGAGCGGGCTCGCGTAGATCGTGCGCATCGTGAGGTTCACGGCGCCCGTCGCGAGATTCGCCTGGGAACACGGACATTGTAAACATTATTAGTAGGTGCGGCGCCTTGTTGCGGTGAGATGGATCCCCACGCGATCGGCACGCACAATGAGAAACACAAAGAGCTGGTTGCGGCTTGTGCCCTTGAAGAGCAGCGGCGTGCGAGGCAGCAGGCTGGGCGGGTGGGACAAATGGGACGTGAGCTTTCGAATCCAATCTGGCAAACTCGAGTGACCGAGTCAACGACGTACCTCACGACGTGGACACCCACGTAGACCGTGAGCAGGAAGGCCGACTGCGCCAGCACCCACAGCACGTACGACAAGTTGACCATGCGGCGCGACGGGCGCGACACGAGCCGCACCGAGAGGAATGTGGCTACAACCAGCACGAGCGTGGCCATGCCCAGCGTGACGGCGAGCCAGCGGATGTTGCGCACGGTCTTGCCGCCGTGGCTGTCCATGTATCCGAACACGACCCGGCCTGCGTACACCGAGGCGACATAGAGCGCCGTGTAGCCTACATAGATCTCATGACACTCATGAGAAATTTGTTCTCTTTGCCTCAGAAGCCCCAGGTCGCTCAAGCAAAACTACCCACGTACCGAAGAGACTGAGGATACCCTCGCGGTTTTGCGAGAAGAGATCGTCGCGAGGCGCGTCCATGATGAATTCTTCGCCGCCGAAATGTGTCAAGTACACCTGGTAGCCGACACTCAGAACGATCGCCGTCACCGGCGATGTGGCCCAGCCCCCAAACAGTTGAAGGCACGAAAAGAAAAGGTACACGCCAGCGAGCGTGAAGTAAAAGTTCCAGTGGACGCCATACTCCGTGACATGCTCTTGGTAGTTGACCCCCTTGACCGTCAGGAATCGCACTGTACCAAGCACGAGCACGAGCGCGATGGGACGGAGGAAGTTATACACACGGCTGGCAATGGACTTCGGCTGATCGTGCACACGCGATCTGATGTAGAATACACAAAAGCGATTAGAAACTGTGCAGAACACTTCGACAATCCAGACGCTTCGCGCACCGCTTGTCGTCTGACGAAGGACGCGCTGATCGAGCATAGGCCGAAACAATCGCCGAGGAGACGATAAACGCACCGACACCAATATCCATCTAATGCGTGGCATAGATGTCTTTGAAAAGTGAAGGCCATCAACATGACGGAACGAATCCGCAACGTACCACACTGAAGCCAAAGGTCTCGGTCTTCGCAAAGCGTCGAGGGAAAAGCGTGAAATCGACTGCGAGGATGGCAAACACTCTATGTATACACACCATCCCCCAAGTCAGTCAATCCAAGAGCGCCCGCATACACACAAATTGGACGCCACAACACACGTCGATTGCATGATCTGCGCACGAAAGCACGTGAGGAACGGTAGCTCCTTCTCGAGGAGTTGGCCCATTTTCTCCTTTCGGCAGTGCTTGAGCACATATTCGCGCGCGTGCTTCCACGACAGGCGGTTCAGCACCACCGCCGTGAAGTACACAACAGCAAGTAGCGGTAGTGTGTACTGCGTGAACGTGAGCGCGACCATGGTGGGGAGAGTGAGCAGTAGAAACTCGACGAGGATCGTCACAGGCAGCGTCTACGGGGACAATTCGATTCCATCAATGAACCACCACAACCAATAAAAACGCAGCGGGCCATTGCGCAACGTACAAAGTATCCCGCTCCGACAGTACGAAGCCCTGCAACCTCGAGCAGCAGCAAAACCTCGGAGTAAAGCCATTGCGTTCCCTGTCGATGAGACGGACAAACGCACACAAATCAGATCCATTTTGTAGAACCAATACTGCAGCTAATACCGCGCTTTGAACATGAGACGATGGCGCACCGGCATGAGAGCAAAGATCAGGAACACTTCGCGGCCCGTCGTGCCCTGGAGATCCGCAACGAAGGCCTCCTTGGTGCGCTTGTACTCGTCGTCCGTAATGATCATTGCTGTTGCCCTGCTTCAAATTGTCGGAGCGCTCCCTCCGCAAAAAGTGAGGAGGTCTAAGTATTTTTATCCAATCAAATTACCTTACAGCTCATAATATGACCAATGGACGCTCATTTTCATATTGACCACATCACGATGACTGGTATGCATGGATGCCGAGTGGGCGGCGCGCGGGAGGCGGCGGCGGCGCATGCGTGTGGTCGAGGGGACGACGACGCGTGTCGCGCGCGTCTCCCTCTTGTATCTGTTGGTCATGTACTGATGCTGTGAACTCGATCCGACAGACTACAAGGAGGAGCAGGCGATGGAAGTGGAGGCGCTCGAGTCCATCTACATGGACGAGTTCACGAGTGAGTGTCTTGGATCGCGTCTTCCCTCGACGGCGCAAACGAGTTTGTTCACAACACGTTTCCATGTAGAGCTGACCGACGACCCGCTGACGTTCAAGATCCACATTGTGCCGAACCAGGACGGCGAGGGCAACCACGTCGCGCTTTCGCTTAAGTGTGCGATCCCGGCGTCGTACCCGGATGAGGAGCCGCAGATCGAGATTGTGCTGGAGAAAGGCCTCAGCGACACGCAGTTCAAGGAGATCAAGCAAATCGTCATGCAGCAAGTCTCAGACAACATGGGCATGGCCATGATGTACACGGTGAGCGAGGCCGTGCGCGAGTATCTCGTCGAGAACAACCGCGAAGGCAACGACGGCTCCGAGTACCAGGAGATGATGCGCCGTATGGAGATCCGGAAGAAGCAGGACGACGCGAGCGACGCCGCCGACGCGCTCCACCAGGCTAACAAGGCTGAGCAGATCAAGCGCAACGACCACGGTACGCCCGTCACGGTCGAGTCGTTCATGGCGTGGCGAGAGAAGTTCGAGCGCGAGATGTGCACGAGCAAGAAGGAGTCATTGAAGGACGAGGCCACGGCCAAGCTCACGGGTCGCCAGCTCTGGATGCGTGGTCTTGCCAAGGACGATACGATGGAGGCTGAGGACGATGAGGATGACGATGAGGATGACGAGGACTACGTGGAGGGTGAAGACGACGACGACGACGAGGATGACGAGGACTACGAGGAGGAGACCACCAGTGGAAAGAAGAAGTAGATATTCGATGAAGCCACAGTGCAAAATCGCGGGCAATATCATCGGCGCGGTAATGTAAACCGACATATCGGAGGGTCCCATCCGTGATACTTGACTTCCTCCTCTGGTTTTGGTCTGTCTTGGCGCCGATTTTACGAAGAGCTCTGTTCTGTATCACAAGATGTTCGTATGAACCGATCCAAGACGACATCAGAGCGTGAAAGGCATCGTTCTTTTCGAGATTACGTGGTTACTGATACATAAAATTACTGCTCGTTCACAAACGACACATGCTGGATAAACGATACGCGCTTCCGCTTCCGAAGTGCGGTTGCCCCAGCGCGTGGCCGCATGCGGTGCGACGCCTTCGATGCGTGGGTTCCCCACTTGAGATGGTAAAAAAGTGCCTCCGTGAGCAACGCCTCTCGAATGATGCCGTCTTGGACAAGGGGCCGCACTTTCCCGTACAGATCGCTCACGCTCATGGTTGGAAACCGTACGTGCTCCATCACGTCAGATAGAATCTCCAAAATTGGTTTGTCGGAAGTCGCCACGCGGGATTCGCCCCACATCACGAGTGCCTCCATCAGAGCGATCTCTTTGATCTGCAGGTCGTCACTCTCAACAATCTATGACGCCCGCACAAACGACGTGTGAGTGTAATATCACAAGAGCTGCATCATCTTGGACAAAGTTACCTCAATGAGCACTTTCTCAGGAATCTGGACGACTTGTGGATCCCGGAAGATGTCTTGCGCGTGGATGAGCACAAAGCTCTTGCAGATCTCACGCAACCCGGACAGCTCGTACATCTCTGCGCCGATCAAAAGTCCCACGACGTTCTGCAAGTCCACCGTCACCTCTGCCCGCACCAAGACACAAAACACATGAGCTAGTGTCCCATCAACGAGAGTCTACAAGCTGCCTACCTCCAGTGTAGATAAACACGAGCATCTTCTCGAGAATACCAGCGTCCACGCCATGGATCTCGACTTCGCGCTGCGCGGACTCGCGCATGCGGCCGGTCAGCATGGCGCGAAACGGCTCGGAGCTCGCGGCCAGCATAAAGCGGTGCGCATAGAATTTTTGAATCTCGTGCATGGCGTCGTCGCCGCTTTCCTCGCTCACGCTCCGTGCGCAGAGCACGACGTCGGCACCGACCATGGATTCGTCAAAGCGTGGGGAAAGCGGGCTCTCGGTGCTGTCGCGGTGGATGGCCCGCTTGAGCCGCGCCGACAGATCCCGGTGGTTCGTGTAGGACGCGGAGACATACTTGGGCGGGTGGGCCGCGCCACCGGCGTACTCCTTGGAGTACGTCTCGGAGGACGACGTCTCGGAGCGGTAGTCGTCGTCCTCGGCGAACATGGTGGTCGAGTCGGCGGGCGACTGGTGGCCACTGCCGTACAGCGGCGGCGAGTGGACCTGCCCGGATGTCGTCGACGAGGTCACTCCGTTCGCGGCCTCGTTGCGCGGGCTGTCGATGGCCATCCCCGTGGAACTGTGGTCGGTCTGCTCGTCATCCTCTCGCTCCGTCATATCGTCGTCCACCGTGGCGTCCACGACGTCCTGTATTCGCACACTGGGCCGCGCCGCGCGGCGTCCGGCCATGCTGCCTCCGTAGTCGGTTGAGCGAGCCTTCGGTCCGTTGCCCCCAACCCAGTTTTCCGCTTCGTTTTCTGGGCACTCGAATCGTCCATGATTCGTCGAAAACTCTGAGAATTCTTTCTTTTACCTCCAATGGCCATGCGAGAGGTATTTCCCCAGTCAACACCCATATCTTTCGACAAAACGCGGCTGCTTGTGAACACAAGCGCCCAGACTCATTCCCTGTGCCGTCGACTGGGCGCGCCCTCCCGCCGCCGCGTAGTACAGCCGCCATGATCAAGGGCATTCTCATCGTCAACAACCACGGAAAGCCACGTATCGTCAAGTTCTACGAGCATGTGGTGCGTGCGGCGCGTTGTGGGGACCAACATGCGGACCGAACCTCTCACGCCGTGTGACGCCAGCCCGACGCCGAGCAGCAGGCCGTGATCCGCGATATTTATACGCAGGTGTCCAAGCGCCCGGACACGCTGTGTAATTTCCTCGAGGGAACGTACGTGCCGCGCGGTCGAAATGGCGTTTAGAAGGGAGAACGGAGCTGACGGTGACGGTGGCCACGATGGCTGCGCAGGGTGCGGTACTGGGGCGACGGCGTGAAGCTCATCTACCGCCACTACGCGACGCTGTACTTTGTGTTTGCGGTCGACCAGCAGGAGAGCGACCTCGGCATTCTCGATCTCATCCAGGGTACGTCCGTATCACAGATTGGGCTGGTGGGGGGACATGGGTCGCTAATACGAATGCCTCCCAGTGTTTGTCGAGACGCTGGACAAAATCTTCGAGAACGTGTGCGAATTGGATCTGATCTTCCACAGCGACAAGGTGCACTACGCGCTGGACGAGATTGTCATGGGCGGCATGGTGCTGGAGACCAACATCAACGAGATCCTCACAGCCGTCAATGAGATGAACCGACTCGACAGCAACTCGACCAAGCGCGCACTGCCCGGCACGTCGAAGCGACCGTGACGACCAGCCAGCGCATGCGACGGACCACCAGGTCGGCCGAATAGTAGAACGCTTCGAAGCATGGATGGTAGAGCATTTATATGGGCGGCCCAAAAGTCCAAGCCGCCCGTGTCGATCAATGCACGTATGTAACGTCATCTCGGTGGGCTATACTATATTCATCATCAACACCGTGCCACGCCTAGATCAAAAGGCCCTTCTTCTTGGGCTTGCCGTCGTCGCCCTCGCTGGCCACCGAGGCCACGGCCGTCAGCGCGCGGGCCTCTTCCTCGCGCGCCTTCTTGACGCGCTCGGCGTCCGCCTTGGCGGCGTCCTCGGCAGCGGCCGCCGCCGCCGCCTTGGCTTCGTCCGTCGGCACCGTGCCGCCGAGGCTCACGACGAGCTCCTCCAGCGTCTGCACGCGCTCGGTGAGCTCGACGGTCTCGGCCTCGGCCTTCTCGTAGCGCTGCTTGGCCGTCACGAGCTGCGACGACAGCGACAGCGTGAGGAACGCGAAACCGATGTTGAACACGTTCATTTTTTGGGTCTTCAAATGCGAGATGAACGACGTCGGGTATTCTGGCATCGGCAAGCACCATGAGACCTCCACCTCTTCTTAGTACACGTTGATTGGGAGAAAGCCACGCACCTTGGCGCGGCGCCTTGGAAGCAGCCGTGGCAGTGCCATTGGCAGCCGTGGCGAAGCGGCGCACACGGCGCATCGAGGAGCTGGCAGCGCGCTGCATCCCACCGTCGAGAGCGTTCGAGATCTCTTCTTCCCTTGTCAATTCCAGGTCGGCGACGTGTGTGGTGAGCTCCAAACGATGCCACATTTTACGTGGTCCACATTAATTCTTTCATGACATTGGTATAATGTGGTCCACTTTAGTGGGTGGTCATGGCTTCAACTTGCTTGGCCGTTTGAGCGAGGAGGGCAACGAAGCGGTGGCGGTGCGTCGTGCGGGACAGCGCGTCGGCGAGGGACTGGCTTTGGTCAATAGAAAGAGGTGGACTTAACACGTGCTCTGCGATGAGCAGGCGCGACAGTGCTGTTTGGAAGGGTGCTGACACAACCGAGATCACGCCCAACATGTGAGATCCCAAGCAAACCAAGGAGACACCGGCCTCCTTCCGTGCGTACCTTTGAGAGCGGGGACGATGCGCGGGGCGTGGAGCAGCTGAAATAAAAAGTGCCACAGGTTGCGCGGCTTGTAGTGGGTGCGCTTGGGACCAAAGAAAGCCAACACGGCGCGCAGCAGGTGCGGAGACGCCGCCACGAGCGTATCAGAGACCGTGGGCGAGCAGCTCAGTAGCGACGACGAGCTGCAGACGTCCAGCACGAAGTCACAAACGCTGTCGCAAATCTCTTGCACTTGGTGGTCTACATCGAGGAGCAGCCAACATACTCGCAACAAGGTAGTTAACACTGGTTCGGGTGCGAGCGACGATGGGAAGAAGCGCAGCACGAGCCGGAGAAGCGCAAAGAGCTCGGTCACTTCGGGCGTGAGGTGGTCGGTGGTCTGCTCGTGCGAGAACACCCAATCCACTTGCTTTCGGTTTGTGTCATCGTCAAGCGATGGATCGAAGTTGACACGCTGGGTAATCACAGTCATGGTTACCTAGAATCAGCAGAGGAGGGGTTAGAGGTCAGACCGATTGGTTGCTTTGCAACCCCGTAGCGCGTCATACCTCGACAATATTGTTCACTACCGGGAAGAACTTGGCGTCGTGGGAAACCTCATTCGAGACGATGGTAGAAAGGCACTGCAACGTTGCTGCGGAGGCAGAGTGCGGTAACCACTGGGTGCAGTAAGTGACGACTTGATGGAGTCGGTCCATGGACGCAGCTGGGTTCTTCACGATAGCTGAGGAGAAGAACTGGATCGCGCTTTCACGGAAGTTTGGAGATCCGCTATGAGAGATGGTGGCTTTCTCGACTAGCGGCCACACTTCATCGGATAACGTCCTGCTGAGCGCAGGATTCTCACATCCACCAATTGCCCTGCCGAGGAGCAACACGCCAGCCGCTGCGACTTGAGTGTCACTACTTGTGACGCGCTCAGTGAGCGGTGTTAGTACGGCATTGCAAAAAGCAGTAAAGTCTGAATAGAAGCGCAACAGAATCAATCATCAGGCCACGACTTGTACACGTCATAATTCGGGGGCACGCACCGGATTCCGATAGGCTTTGAGTGAGACGGAATGCGGCTTCGAGCAAGTCACCTCCCGCCTGCAAGGGAGAGCAAAGGTCTCGGCATTTGGTGGCCAGGAGTTCCAATAGCTCGCGACGTTCTTCAATGTCGGTGTACTGGCTGCTCGTGACAACGACTAAGCGGTCAGTTCACCAACGAAACGATGTATGGCTACCTCCTCCGATTGACGTACATGATGCTTTTGCTGAGGCTGAGCAGAGCATGCGCACTTACGCTGCACAAGACTTCCATGTCTAATCCCTGAGATAGTTTTCGTGCTACCAGAACGTATACAGTGCCGGGCAGCACCAGTGACTTCGCGAGCGACTGGTAGAACCTGGTGATGCGTTCAACCATGAGTATAGTATGTTGATTCACTTTGAATTCGTCGTACGAACCTTGTAACTCCAGATAGAATAAGAGGATGGCTAGGAAGCTTGAGAGCATCGAGGAGTATGTGCTGCAAGAGCTGTGCACCCTCATGAGACGACTGGAGAGCGAGACCAGCGTCGTCATCTTCAAGCTCCTCGTCCTCCGAGCCAGACGAATCAATGTCGAAGAGTTCGATTGTGTACTCGAGCAAGAACAGCACAGCCTCGAGTGTCGCAATATCTGTCGATGAATGAAGCAAAGCTGCCATGCCCTTTACACACGACGCACCACGCTCTGTAGTAGGACCTGTTGGCCACTTCGAAAAAATACTCAAAATCGTATCTGCGATCTCCCTACGACGTCAGACGTCACATGTTAGGACCATAGCAATCAACACAGAGCTCAATCACAACCCACTTTCGCAAGCTAGTGATCGTCTCCACTTCCTCGTCGTCGTGTGTAGCCGACGGCAGTGTTTGTGCCTCCACTAGGCGCTGGGGGTACCGACACCGCTCGATCAGCGCATTCACAAGACGGCCGAGCACGCCAATAAGCTGATCTGGCGATACGGCAGTTGACAGGAGGCGCAGTTGGACGCCCCGGTGGACGCTACTGTCCAGAAAGAAGAACCAAAACTCGAGCGTTGGCTGTGCGACGTTGGCGTCTGGATACGACGTGCACGCGAGCATCAGCTCTAAAAAGTCCAACGCGAAAGATGGTGTTCGATCAGACGGCGGTGATGGCATCTTTGTGTACACCTCTTGTGCTTCTGGAGAAAATACGGCGACAGCGTGATGCATCGCGATCGAGCTCGCGATCTGTGACATCGACTGCCAACGAGAATCTGAATCGTTTGGCACTTGTGTGACCAAGGCCCGCTTCGTGGACAGGAGGTAGGAGACCGTGTGAACCGTGGCATCAACAATCCTTGGTGAGAGGAATAGTGGATCACTGAGTGTGCTCATGAACACGTCGGTCACAATCTCAGTTGCAGCCTATAGAGCCACAACATGTTGACACAAAAAGTTGGAGTCTCCGCTAATTAAACAGAATCCAATTTCATTTGATCGCACCTGCTCTTCCCCAGAAAAGCCGAGCTCAAGCAGTACACGAAGAAGCGAAGACTGTGCTAAAAGAGCGACGTCGATACCCAGCTCCGGAGCGGTCGAGATGCACCCAACACCCCAGTGTTCGATGCACCGTAACGCGCAGTCGCGCACCGATCCTCTAGTACCCCGCCAGCAAATGTCAGTGCGCTGTGTCGATACGTAGGACAGCGTGGTAACGCACCCGATCGCAATCGCTTCTCGCGCCATACGCGCTATCTCGACGACGTGGCTGGAAAACGCACCCGACAGCTGAGCTGCCTCGCTGGCATCCGTCACCGCGACTTGCAGCTGAGCTGGAATCGCGCCGTAGATCTCCAGTAACTACAGTCCATCGGAGTTTCACCCTATGACTACAGTCTTACTCCTTTTGGAATCCTCAAGCACGGAATGGGCTCACCTGGACGATCCGGCCAGGCGAGTGCTCCCCGTGGAGGTGCTGCTGGAGCTCTTGGTGCCACAGTGGCCACTCGCGCGCGTACATCTTGGCGACAAGCGTCGCGGCGATCACGCACGCCACGCGGACCGCCGGAGCCGACGCTGAGTTGGCGTCGCCCTCGCGCAACCACGCGAGCACAGTCTACGGTGGACGACCACCACGTCAACGTCCTCTCACAGGGCCAGCGACCCATCCACACTGCCCACGCACCTGCTTGACGACGCCGCGCTGCTCCTCGTTAATCTCGCTCCACGCGTTGGTGATCTTGAAGCGCAGCAGCTGCATGGTCACGACCAGCACGGTCGGCGGGAGCTGCCACGCCGTGGCCACGGGCTGGTCGCGCCGCTGGGTCGTGCGCTGCAGCACGAGCAGCGCCACGCGCCACGCGTCGGCCGACGCCTGGAAGCCCACGAGCCACTGGTTTGCGCTCCGCTGCGCGGCGCTGCCGGGAACGGTCTCAAAGAGCCGCCGCGCCGTCGCGACGAACTGCTCCGCCAGCTCCATGGTTCTCTCTACGAAAATCCCCAAATCCCGAGAGCTACGCTTTTTGGTATGTTCCAACAGAGGGGTTTTGGATGCATTAACACAGGTCCAAGTGTAGCCATGTCACGTCAGCGTGAAGCCCTGGACACTTGTGGCGTCGGTCGTGAGCGCCGCGAGCATGGCCGCGAGCTGCGACTTGGTTGTGTAGCGTGGCAGGTCCAGCCGGTTGAAGCACGCGTGGCTGCGCACGTACGGCGCCTCCTCGAGCGCGACGCCCTTGAGCGTGAACGGACAGAGCCGGCCGTCGTAGCTCGTCAGCGCCGAGAAGCCCGCGAGCGGAACGCGCGATGCGCCGGTCGCGAACTGGAGCAGGCGCCGCCGGGGCTCGTTGGGCATGTCCCTCACGATCTCCCAAAACCACGCGCGCACGGGTTCGTCGATGAGGTCGGCCGTGTACCGCGTGTGGGTTTCCCAGTCGTCCACGTCGATCTCGTCCGAGCCCGACAGCATGTAGTCGAGCTCGTCGGCGTCAAAGAGCAGCAGCGTTTCGACAGGGAGGACCTCGTGGAGCCCTTTGAGGAACGCGAATAGTTGGTCTCGTACGCGGTCGACGAGAAGATACTTGAGTTTGCGATCCACGAACTCGCGCTTGTTGGCATCCGTGAGGTCAATCTCCCGGCCATGAGGCACCAACTCAATGAGCCGCGCTGTGCCGTCCGTCAGTTTCTCGGTCACAGTGAAATCTAGTCCAAGTGCGTCGACACCAGTATTCTCGAGCAGCCACACGAGTCCCTTGTGCGCGTCGGGGTCGAAATACTCGAGGTCATGGAGCCCCACGGGCTGGCCCAGGATGATCTTGAGCAGCGGTAGTGCCAAGTGGAAGCCTGTGACGTTGCCTTCCAGTAGCGCGCGGCCAAGCAGACGGCCAGCGGCCAGGACATGAGCTAGGTGGTGTTCACCCAGCAGTTCCTTCGAGAACGGATTGAGGTAAAACGCCTGGTCCTGTGCGTCCACACACGTGAACACACCCGACTCGGGCGCCACGATGGCCTCGTTGAGCAAGAGCAGCCACTCGCGGTACACACCACCCGCATCGATACCTGTCTCACCTCGGAAGGCAATACGGAATCCAAGTCGCACGGTTTCACTCGGCAAGCCCGCGAGCGTCCCGATCGAGTCGGCGAGTAGTCGATCTCGGTCCACGCGGACTAGGATGCGATTGGACGCCGCGTCGGCTGGTGGAGTCGCTGGTGGCTGCTGAGCACTTGCCGAGTGGGCGATAAACTGGACCTGCTTGGACGGGAACGGAAGGCTCGCGTCGTGGAGAAAGGCTGCCATCTCGGCCTTGCGTTGGTCACTCCCTGCCTCTGCGTCACTGCTCTCGACGCGGGTTTTGCAACCACCACAGCGAGTGATGCAGATGCCAAGTCGGGACGGGTCAGCTCGTGCAGCGTCCAATAGCCGTGTCTCACAACATGACAACTGTGCGCGGATCTCGGCATCGACATCCGCGAGGCTCCGGAGATGAAGCCGTGGCTGTGGTGAGCTTGGTGGGTCCTGTGATTCTCCCCCGTGGTGTGTGCTATCTGCGTTATTCTCGACTGGATTGAAGACGTCCGCATCAGATGTGCGGTTACCGATGCGGTCGTCTAGCCCTGCGACCGGTTGGGCTTTTTCCTCCGAGTCGCCTCGTGCACCGTCGACTCCCATCTGGTCGTCTTGGACAATCTCCTGCTCCTCTGGAAGCTCAACGAGAAACTCGAGTTTGAACGCCGGCAGCTGCCCAAGCGTCGCCCCGCCGGCTTGTGGCGCGACGCGTACCCAAGCCAAACCACCGCTTTCGTCGAGCTGCCGTTGCCACTCCTTGCGCATACTACCCAGCCATGATGGTATCGTTTTAGCGCACTGCCGGCCGAGAAGGCCATACCCTGAGATGGCAGTTCCAGGCCAACGTACCGTGCGCGCCGCTGTCGCTTGGTGAGACTCCGTCGGGTCGTGTCGCCATCGCCGCCCACAGCGGTGCCGCACAGCAAGCAAAAAATGCGCCGCTTGAGGTTCTCAAAGCCACACACTCCACACACGTGGAATCCTTCCTCCGCATCGCTACCGGTACGCCACCAATCCATTCCCGCATGTCAGATAAAGACGACTCGTCTACCCCACGATTACCCCAACGTACCGGAGCGCGCCGTCGAGTCGCGACGAGGCCGCGGCCGCCCCCGTGAGCGGCGCGTGGAGCGCGGCCCACTCGTTTAGCTGCTCGAGCCGGCGCCGGCGCCGCACGCCCACGACCATGTACAGCACGCAGCAGACCACCCAGAGCACGTACACAGCCGTACCGCCGTCGCTCATGGTGTTGGGGCTTTAATAACGGAGACCGTGGGGGAATGCGTGTCAATGGGAGCAAAGTTTCAGTGTCCAGTTTCGAGGGAAGAGAGTGAGAGTTCCAGTGGACCCATCCCCCCCCTCACGTCCGATATGGAACCCGACAGGCGACCTCATCCGTGCTCTCTGGTCTCCTTCGTCGATGCACGCTCGGTGGCCAGGAGAGACGAAACCAGCGGACACTGTCGTCTCAAACTGGAGATCTGAGCATGAGCGCTCAGGTGGGTATTCTTGGCCGTTGAAAGGAGTGTTACGTGGACTTGATCACTGTGGGCGATCCAGTGGAAATCTCGGGGGGTCTCCATTCCAAAATAAGTCTGGCAACGTCGCCTCCAGACGCGAGTCAAAATTGCACTGGTCGCGACGCCGATTGTCAGCTTGTTGTGGAGGCCGTGTACGACCATGCCTGGCGCTGTGGACGAGGTAGCGCTGGCCCTGTGGCGCCGTGTTCATCGCCACTGGGCTGTGTTTGGCTGGATGGGCGTCCCCACAGTGCTCGTCTTCCTGCTCTCGGCCGTGTGGTCCGCCATGCTCGCGGCGATCCAGCTCGCTCCGACCGCAGTGGCCAACTGGCTCATGGGTACGGAGGAGTTTGACTTTGGAGATTTCTGGCTCCTTGCCCGTGCCGACGACCGCCTCGCTGTGCCGTCGGCGGTGCTGCTCATCGCGTTCGCGACCGCGTACGTATGGCTCGCAGTGTGCGTGTTGGCTACCCACGATCCACATCTGGTACACGTGACGCGGTAGATTCGCGTGCTCTGTTCGAGTCGGCAGGTCGCCGTGAGGCCAACGCCAGGAGCTGGAACGGGTGTGGAACCCCAGACAGGTGCAACAGGGAGCAGTGGCCCGATGGCGTCTATCCTTCCAACCGAGAAGACGATCAGTCAACCAACGCTCTCCGGATCGAGTCGGCTCCATTTATTCAAGGTAATGCGACGCAGATTAATAAGCCCGTCACTGCAAGCATACGATGTGAGTGAGACCTATAGTATTCTGGTGCTCTCGGACAACTTACGGAGCCTCGCTGACCTGGTACTGGTGTAGAGCTCGGTGCACGCGCTACCCAAGCTGGTCATGCAGTCCGCGACGCTTGTTACATATCTGCGCGACGGGTTCCCTACGGCGCTCATCTTCAGCTACACGACACTCCTCATGATCAACTGGCTCATCGCGTGTGACCGATCGCTTTATCAGCGACCCGACCCACGATTCGTGTTGCGACGCGTCGTTTTCAGGTAACCCTCGCGATGTATTTTCCATGTCTTGCGGAATGACCACGCTCGCTCACCTAACGCACTTTCCCCTCAGCTTTGATCTGTACTTCGCCGTGCTCGCACCCATGGTTGTGCTTGTGTATGCTTACCACCACTTCGCCTTCGACCGTGACGAGTTCGCGACGCGCACGGCCACGCTGAGCCCGGCTACGTTTGACCGCACGGCGAGACTGTTCGCCGACCCGACGCAAGTCTCGCTCTTCCGGATCGCGTTCCAGTCGTTGCAACTCACGACGGATTTGAGCGTGGTCATCAAGGTCGTGCTGAACGTGTTCACGCTGCGCAAGTGGCACCAAACGATCGCCACGTTGATGGCGATGGAGCGCCGCTCACAGTCAACCCAGCTCAGTTCACGATCGACAAGCCGCGCGGCCACACAACGCAGGAGTGGCACACTGAGTAACCATCATCGTACACGATGGGAACGCATGGCTCGACGGCTCCTTGCTGCAGTCTTTGCCACGATGGGACTTGGGCTTTTCGGGTACACCGTTGTCTCGGTCGTGAGTTCCAAGCACGTGTGTCGAAACTTCACCCACTGTCAAGTGCCGAGCTACCGCTGGAATATCGGTGCGCAAGTCTGCTCCTGTGTCGTGTTTGTGGATCGCGAATCGCCAATTCGTACATACGCCGAGTGGCTCAACCTCACGGATACGACTGCAAACCTCGCAGCACTGGCCTCGACAGGTGATCTGCGCTTCGTCCAGATCATCAATCGGCAAGTACCAGTACTCCCGGACGAGTTGCAGCGTTGTCGTGGTCTCGAGCAACTGATTTTGATCCACACGAGAACTTTGACGGTGCCAGACTGGGCTTCAGGCCTGACCTCTCTTCAGTATCTGTACGTAACGCATCGTTTATCGGCGAATGCTTTTACGCGATTTGTCAAACTGCTTTGTCTGTGAATAGCAACATTGAAGGGGATGATACGTCCAAGCAGCTCACGCACATGCCTCCCGACCTTTTTAGGGACATGCCTCGCCTCCAGTTCGTACACTTAGGCGGCCTTCACGGTCTTCCCAAGCTCCCAAAATTTGGCAAACTGCCAAGGCTGAGATACCTCGTTTTAGCGATGCTGCAAACGATAACCGAGATCCCTAGCCTCAATCACCTCCACAATCTCCGACAGCTCAGTATCATCAACGCAATCCGTGTGGTCGCACTACCAAGCGTGAGCGGTCTCACAAACTCGAACACGTTTGTGCTCGCCGGACGCGTTCCGGCCTGTTGCAATGGTTTTCTGACCGGCACGTGCGATCTGACGGGACCATCTTGCGCCGACCACACGGCTGTTGGAGAAGCGCTCGTGACGTGTACACAAGAGCGTGCCACTGGAGAAGATCTGGCTCGACTCCATTCTACTCCTGGAGCCATCTGCGTCATTTCTACTTTTGATTTGAGCAACAGCTCGACCGGATCAGCCGAAATGAGCGCTAATATGTGCGGCGGTGTGAAGTACAAGCAGTGCAATCTATACGGGACCATAGGCATCTGCTTCCCAGAGCGCATGGACCTCATCAAGTGTCTGAGCGATTCGAACTACATTGCCATGCGGCGGCTCCAGATTGAACGAAAAGTTGGTGACCCGTGCGACCCCAACACTGAGGCTTGGCTCGGTTGCGTACAGTAGCATACTGTCGACACAAGTCGGTCGAATCACTGTCAAGGGACGAGAAGGAGGAAGGTTGAATAGAATAGCTGACGAGATGACGACCCTTTATCGATGCACTCAACATACGTGCACCAAAACGCCCATTTGTGAAAGACCTGAAGGGTTCACAATATCAAACAGACGATCTTTACGCGTCGCAGCGTTATACAGTGGCTGTCACACTACACCACCACGGCTAGCGTCGAAAGTGGGTCGGATTTCGGTTGGATCCGTGTGCCCACCGCGCAACCATCCAAGCAGAATGGTGAGATAACATTAGTTGTGCACCTTGTGATGACATTTTCGGTTTACCAACTGAGCTTGTGTGTGATCATCGTTGTCCCAAAATAGGTTTGCGGCGTTTTCCGGGTCGCGTGATCGTTTGCGTCATGCATTTGGCCAACAGCCAGACGCATTGCGACGTTAGCGGCACGAGCACTATGCCATCCACGTCGGTATTGGCCACCGTGACAGCGGCATTACGGCGCCACAGGCAGCGACACCTGGCGATCTTCGGGTGGATGGGCGTGCCCATGGTACTCGTCTTCCTGCTCTCGGCCCCGTGGTCAGTGATGCTAGCAGCGATCCAGATCGCGCCGACGGTGGTTGCAAATTATCTCATGGGCACAGGGCAGCTTGACTTTGGCGAGTTCTGGTTGCTCTCCCGCGCTGACGATAGCGTCGCCATAGTGGCGACCACGCTTCTCGTGGTCTTCGCTGTGGGGTACACGTGGCTCGCGCTGGGTGTTGTCTTCCCAGATTTCTTTTCGGGCTGTGGTCCACACCGACGGACGCTGCTGCGATGCCGCTCAAATGTAGCTGTCCAGCCGTTCGAGGCTTCTACAGGCGACGAAGCGGCCACAGGCGCCCAGAAACCAGCAAATGGACGGAGCGCTGAGCCACCAGACAGCCTAGAGGTGCCTCGTGGGTGGTACCAGTGGAGACGCCTACGACGTGTCTTTGTTTTCTGCTTACCGCGAAAGTTTGATGTGAGCATGTGGTGTGCGGTCATCGTTACCAAACTCTGGGAGCGAGCGTAGTGTCTGACGTCATGGATGCTCTGTTGCTCATTAGAACCCAGTGTTGGCGCTACCAAAGCTCGCCTTGCAAACTGGGGTAGTCTTCAAGTACTTGCGCGACGGCTTTCCAAGTTTTCTCATCTTCAGCTATGCCACGCTCCTGTCAACCAACTGGTTCATCACCTGCTATCGCCTTGAGAGGGAGCAACCGGGCCGGCACTTTGGTGCCCGCCAGATCTTCTTCTGGTATGAATATGTGATGCTTATCCAACCAAGTGCTACAGTACCCACGCATTTTCTGGACTTGTCCAACAGCTTCGACTTGTTCTTTGCCGTCTTCGCGCCAGTCCAAGTGCTCGTGTTCGCCTACTACCACTTTGAGTTCGACCGCGCAGTGTTCGCGACGCGCATGGAGACCATGGCGCCGGCCATTTTCGAACGCACGACACGGCTCTTTGCCGATCCAACGCAGGTCTCGCTCTTCCGTATCGCCTACCAGTCTATGCAGCTCACATCGGCTTCCAGTCTTATGATCAAAGCTGGGCTCAAGATCATCACGATCTTGAAATGGGGTGAACTGATCTAGGAGCTTATTTCGAGGGATCGAGCTGCACCTTGCACTCGCGAAATGGGAAACGGTACCATCGTTTCTGGCGGAACACGCTATGATCGCGTATTGCGGCGACTCATGGCGTCCGTTTTTTCCCTCTGTGGGGTCGGACTCTTTGCCCACGTGACACTCGCAGTCGTGACCACACAGAGGCTTTGCAGCGCCTACCCGCTCTGTCGAGTCGTCAGCTACGAGTGGTACCCATCGGGGGCCGGCACGTGCCCGTGTATCGTGTTTATAGACCGCGTCACACAGGTATCAACGTACGCCGAGTGGTCGGATCCTGTCGATACAACCGCCAACCTTGCCGCACTCGCCGTAGCAGGCGAGTTGCGGATCGTCCAAATCATCAATAGACAGCTACCCGTTCTTCCGGACGAATTACGAAGCTGCCGTGGGTTGGAGCAACTCACGCTTATATACACCAAGACACTCCAGATTCCCGACTGGGCCAATACGTTCACTGGTCTGGAGTACCTGTACGTGTGCTGAGTGTCTGGAAAGCACAACAGAGTACGCGCTGATTGCAACATGTTTGGTTTGTGTGCTCTCAGACACATCGAGGGCGACTTCACCCCCAAGCGGCTAGCACGGCTGCCACAAACACTCTTTATCAACATGCCCCGACTCGCGTTCCTTCACTTGGGGTGCCTTGTTGAGTTACCTGAACTCCCGCCATTTGGCTATTTACCACGTCTCCAATACCTCGTACTGGCGATGCTCCACTCGATCACTGAAATCCCAAGTCTGGACCAGCTCACCAACTTGCGGCAGCTCAGCATCATCGATGCGATTCGCGTGACTAAGTTACCCAGCACCGCACACCAGACCAAACTCACGACGTTTGTACTGTCGGCACGCAATCCCGTGTGTTGCAACGGATTCATCGATGGTGTTTGCGATCTCACGGCAAAGTCGTGTCGGGACCGGACAGCATCAGGAGAGCCGCGGGTCGAGTGTACGTCAAACCGGATGTCTGCCGAAGACGGAGCGAAACTATACGGCACTGATGGTGCCGTGTGCAGTGTCAAGTCTTCGTTCGATCTCGCTGACTTGGTTGCGACATACCCGTCGACGGACGTCGCTTGTGGCGGAGTTATGTACAGGCAATGCGTGCTGTTCGGCATTTCGGGAATCTGTTTTCCGGGCCGATTACAGCCTATTTCGTGCCAGATCGACCCCAGCTTTGCCCAAATGCGGCGACTTCAGATCCAGAGAAACGTGGGCGACCCGTGCGATTCCGTGCCGGAGAAGTGGCTCGGCTGCGGCGAGGGACACAACAAGGGAATAAAACGATAGGAGCACCTACCGCTTGCAACGAGCGAGATTCAAGCTGCTCCATCAGGCCAAGAACGAATTTTCTTGCTTCGTTTTAGACAAATTTAATGTGGCAATGTTGGCGACGTGTATTTGCTTAGGCCGTCGTGAAGCCATACAAATCCGTGTCCAGGATACCGTAGAGCACGGCCTTGAGATCCTTTTTCTTCGAATACCTGGGCAGATCCAGTCGATTGAAACACGCATGACTGTGGATGTAGTCACCCTCTTCCGCCATATCTGTTCCCTTGAGCATGAATGGACAGAGGCGACCATCATAGCTTGTGAGCGCCGCGAACCCTGCGAGCGGCACTCGCGGTGAACCCGTCGCGAAAAGCAAGAGTCGTTTTCTATACTCATTGGGCATCTCGCGCAGGATCTCCCAAAACCACCCTCGCACCGGGTGGTCGACGAGATCTTCGGTATATTTTGTGTTGCGCTCCCAGTCGTCAACGTCGATTTGGTCGGATCCGGCCAACACGAAGTCCAGTTCTTCAGCGTCAAACATCATTAGTAGCTCCGGCGGCATCACCTCGTAGAGACCCTTGAGGAACGCGAAGAGCTGGCGCTCGATACTTCCGAACAACACGTATTTGAGCTTGAGATCCACGTACTCGCGCTTGTTGGCGTCCGTCACATCCACTTGGGCGCCATTGGGCACCAATTCCACAACGATCGTCTGACCGCTTGCGGTCTGCTCAGTGACTGTGAAATCCAGTCCGAGTGTGTCGACGCCTTCGTTTTCGAGCAACCACGAGAGGCTCTTGAACGCGTCTGCATCGAAGTACTCGAGATCGCTGAGCGTCACCGGCTGGCCCACGATGATTTTGAGCAGTGGGAGAGCCAAGTGGAACCCGGTGACATTGCCCTCAAGGAGCATGCGTCCAAGAAGGCGACCTGTAGCGAAAAAGTGCGCCAGGTGATGATCACCAATGTCGTGCTGTGACGTCGAGTTCAGGTAGAATGACCGGTCTTGTGCGTCGACGCACTTGAAAATGCCTGCTTGTGGTGATACCAATCGTTCATTGACCAACACGAGCCACTCGCGATAGACGCCTCCAGCATCAATGCCTTGTTCGCCGACAAAGTTCATACGGATCGGGCATCTCGCGCAGACCGCTGGCGTAGCCGCGAGCGCCAAGAGCGAGTCTGCCAGCAGCACATCGCGACGGATCTTGAGTTTGAGGAACGACTGATCTGACACCATCATTACCGTCGACGCACGGGTTACAAACTCGGCAAGTTTGGCAGGAAAGTTGAGCTGCGTATTTGTCAGGATCACTTTCGGCTCGTCCTTGAACGGTGGTGTAGCGTAGAGCACGAGTGCTGGGCGGAGTGGATCAGCCTCAGTGGACGCGACGAGCTGCATTGGGTGGGTGGCGATTTCTGCCTCGATACACTCACTCGTGGTGTCCAGTGGCAGCAATTGGAGCTTGGGTGTGGGGTTATCATCTTGTTTCTGCGACGATGTATCCCCGTCGTCGTCGACTGTGCTCTCGATGGGGTCGTCAGGCGCCTGTGAAGTCGAATTCGTTGTGGTCGTATCACTGATCGTGATGGCGATGTGGGCACTATCGCCTGGCTCGGTTTCTGGCTGTAGTGGACCTCCATCGCTCATTCCGGATCCATCGGCGTCTTTGTCTTCTGCTCGCACAAGTGGATCACCCTGGAATTGCAGTACTAAGCCTTGCTCTGCGACCGTCGTCGGGGCGTGGTGCCACACGAGCTGCCCGTCCGCCCCCAACTTTCGCGCCCACTCCTTCCGCTTCCTACGTACACACAAACACCACAGGAGCCACACCAATTAATTGTCCATTGGTATACCCGACCAGTCCTGAAAGGGCCACCAAACACGTACAGTGCACGCGCGTGGCGGCGCTGGTTGTTGCTGGCCGACGCGAGCTGCTGGCGCACGAGTAGCTTGTCCTTGCGCTTGGTCTTGCGCTTGCTCGTCGCAGTCGACGTCGCTGCCGTCGGGTCCACGATGGGCGCGCCGCAGAGCGTGCAAAAGATGTTGCGCTTGAGGTTCTCGAACTGGCACGCGTCACAGACGCTGAAGCCATCCTGGGCGTCGCTGGTCATCACATCCCACGAGTCAATCCCCACAAAAAGGTCCTGGGCGTTGTGCCACACGCTATTGTAATACGCACCGCAGCGCCGCGTCGAGCCGCAGGTCGATCGCACTGGTGATACCTCACTCGACTAGCGTTAGATAGATTGATATTAGAGACACAGACAAACACAGACCTCGGGTGGAGCGGCCGGTGGAGCGCGAGCCACCGGTGCGTGCGCTTGGACTGGCGGCAGTTGTCCACCAGCGCGTAGCAGAAGAAGAGCAGCGTGCACGCGAGCGCACCGGCGACCACCGCGGCGGTCGTCGGGTCGCGCATGTCGAGCGCCATGGCCACGCAGAGAGAAATGCGAGACTGAGAATGACCGAGACCTGACAACCAAAATTCGGAAGCGTTCGTTGGCGCACACTGGAGTCCCCATGATGAGCATTATAGGTTTTGAATATCATAATAGGAGTATATTGTTTTATACAGGTCAATGATTGTAAGTAGTGGCCAGGAAAACTACGTTGAAGAATTCATGTATATACAATAAATACGTTGTGGCAGGTCGCCCGAACGAAGTGATTCTTAATTTCCCCAGCCGTTCCAGATGGTCTGACCTCCGCACCCATCGCCCATCAGCCCAAGTTTCAGTCCAGAAAGATTAAAATCCCGTCCAGAGCCAAAGTTCCAGGAGATCCAACTACACACATCACGCCACGGTGAAGCCCTGGCTGTCGTCCAGAAGGATGGCGTCCAGCATGCGACGCAGCTGGTCTTTGTCACGGTAGAGCGGCAAGTCGAGCGTGTTGAAGCACGCGTGGCTGCGGATGTACGCCTCGCGCTTGAGCCCCACGCCCTGGAGCGTGAACGGACAGAGCCGCCCGTCATAACTCGTCAGTGCCGAGAAGCCCGCGAGTGGCACGCGGGACGCGCCCGTCGCAAACTGAAGAAGTCGACGGCGCTGGTCGTTGGTCATGCCACGGACGAGCTCCCAGAACCACGCGCGCACCGGGTGGTCGATGAGATTGGCCGTGAACTTGGAGTGCTTCTCCCAATCCTCAGCGTCGATCTCGTCCGAGCCAGCGAGCATGTACTCGAGCTCTTCGGCGTCAAAGAACCGGAGCAACTCCTTTGGCACGACTTCATGGATGCCGCGCAGGAACGCAAACAGTTGCGATTCGACACTCTCGAATAGCAAATGCTTGACTTTGCGATCCACGAAATCGCGTTTGTTCGCGTCCGTCACGTCGATCGCGGCGCCGCCCGGTACCAACTCGATGACCTCTGTAGCGCCGTCTGGGGGCTGTCCAACGGTCGTAAAGTTGAGGCCTAGCGTGTCGATGCCGTCGTGATCGAGCAACCAGTGGAGGTGCTTATAGGTCTCTGCGTCGAAGAACTCGACGTCGTCGAACGAAACTGGTTCGCCGAGGATCATCTTGAGCAGCGGGAGGGCCAAGTGAAGACCTGTCACGTGGCCCTCTAAGAGCGCGCGCCCGAGCCAACGGCCAGCCGACAAAAAGTACACCAAATGTCCTTCACCCAACACGTCGCGCGAGTAAGGGTTCAAGAACAGCACCTGGTTCTGGTGGTCCACGCATGTGAAAATGCCAGCATCGGGCGCTGTGATCGCGTCCTGGAAGAGCAAGAACCACTCGCGGTACACACCGCCGGCATCAATAGCCTCCTCTTCGAGGAACTTGAGCCGAATGTTACAGCCCAGTATATGCGGTGGGATTGCTGCGAGGAGTGTGATCGATTCCTGGAATAGGTGTGTGCGCTGGATCTTGAGGCTTAAGCGCCCACTTTCTTTCTGGATGGTGGTCGCGTGGGCCACAAAAGCCGCGAGTCGAGCGGGGAAGGGGATGTTCCCCATGGTCGCGACGTCGGCCATGCTCGGAAATCCAACGGCCGGTTCATATGGCTCATCACCACACACCACCGGCGCGGTTGGGTCCGTGAGAGACGCGAGTGTGATTTGCATTTCGTGGGCCGCGACGTGGCGCTCCAGTTTGGCACGAGCCTCGGGAAACCCGTCGAATTCGATCCGGTCTTTGTTGGTTGCTGGCGCTACTGTGCTGGATCCTGGAAGATCATCTTCGTGTTCAACTTCGACGCCAACATCGCCCACATTGGTGATTGGAGCCGGGATATCGATAACAATCGTTTTGCCGTTGTTCTCGTTCGATGTGCGTCGAAATGTAACCACGTACGCGGGCCATTCGCTGCTCCGGTAATACGCGACGCGATCGCTGTTGCGGCGCCAGTGGAAGCCTCCATCGGTATCGTGAACGCGCACCCATGTGCGGCGAGTGCTACACCAAGCAATTTGAACGAATTAGTCGCCTGGTGGCTTAATACGCCCCCAGGGGACGAGCCGGGGGACGCACCGCGCGCGCCGCTGACGCATGGTATCGCTCACTGCGACGTGGCGGTCCGTGTGTTCAGCCAAAATCTCGGTCTCGCCGGACGGCGGCTTCTCCTGTACGGGCGATCCGCACAGCACGCAGAAGATGCGGTAGGAGGCATTGTCGACACCGCACGTCGCACAGACCTGGTACTGCTCTTGGACGTCCCTACGGCACGGAAGACCCATCAGTTTCACGGGTTGTGGTGGTGCTGCGGTGGCGCCACGCACCGCATCGCGGCCTCGAGACGTGCGTTCCGCGCACTGTGCCATTAGGAATTATCAAAGCGTCGGGCGTCAGTGATCACCATCCAACAAAGAGAAGCCCACCGAAACCCACGCACTTGTCGCCTAGCGGCACGCTGTGGTTGATCCACGCGTCCGTGCGCCGCGTAAAGTGGATGACGTAGACCATGCCCCAAAAGGCCGCGGCGACCGCGAGCACCGCGACCACGAGCAGCCCGATCTGCCACGCATCCACCATGGACGATGTCGCCGGGGAGACGATTAATTTTTGGGAGGTGGGGAGACCGGGGCGAACAGAATGGAAAGGAGGATGTGCATGTCGGGGAATCGTTTATTCGATTTTTTGGAGTTTTTCTTGCGCGTTGCTATCCTAGTATTTCATGAATTGATGTGGTATTCATTCATGGAGTCTAGAGAAACCCACAATAGTTCCAGGATGGAGACTGAAATCATTGATGTTGACAGCTCGAGGGGGATGAATCAGATCCTTCGGAATCCACTTACGGTATTACTGGTGCCCTCGCCATGCATGGCAATCCGACGACGCGTGCTCGCCTTGTAAAACTGCTCCCACTCCCACCGTGCGTCGCGGAGGCTGTTGCCATGGCATGCCTATGTCGAGTAGGCCATGGCAGAAAGAAAACGGCAGGTCACACACGACTAGAGAAGCGCAAGATCGCAAGCTGAACGGTTACGGTCTCACCAAAACGGAGATCCCCCGTCAACCTCCTGGCTCCACTGTTGTTGGTCGCCGCGCAATCGCTTCTTCCGCCGAGAGCATCGAAAGTTGAAGTTGGCGCGCGGTGATCATCCAGTCCCCTCCCAGCCAGTGGCATTTCTGGTTGACCATGCATTTGTTCCTGGAAAACCTGGGCGAGTTCCAGGGCGTTCCTCCTGTTGACTTTCTCCAAGCTCTTTCTCTGCGCGGCGGAACCCACCCTACGCATCCCCCTCTCGAGCAGGCATTGGTTCAGCACACGAACCTCATACCACAAAAGTATCTACCTATTCATACAAATTGATTTCGGTGTTCATATAGTTTCGGGACGTACCCTGGGTTTCCGCAGTGGCGTTCCTGGAACTCCACGCATCATCATCCGCGCGCTGCCATGGCCGCCTCGTCCCCCTTTCCCGGGGGCCAAAGCGGCCCCTTCCTTCCGTCCGCGATCGACCGCTTCTCCCACCCGCAGGGATTGGATTGCACGATTGACAGGAGGGAGGGACGCCGCTCTGCCTTCCTCTCCGCGCCGTCCGCTCCCACTCCACGTGCTGTGTGCTCGATAGAGAACCTGCTCGCTTCCTCTTCTTCCTCCTCCTTCTCCGACGCCCGCCCGGCCGCTCGCGCGCGTGGAGACCATGGCCGTGAGCGAGTCGCAGACCATGCTCTTCGCGGTCTTCATCGTGGCCGCGCTCGTCGGCTCGTGCGCGTGCCTGCTCAGCAACTTTATCCAGATGAACCGCACGCACAAGTGGTACACGCTCCACATGCCGCTACTTCCCAAGTGCGTTTTCCTGAAGACCAAAACTCGCGGCCGTTTTCTCATTTGTTTGTGTTGGATGGTGTTATGTCGTGGTCACAGCTCGGACAACCTGCGGTTGGATGCGGCCTTGCGGTACGTGCTTGTCCGGAATGGACGCGAGGGGACTCGACCCGCTGACGATACTCGTGCGGTGCGATCTAGGGATGCCGAAGAAGGGTTCAACGTGTGCCTCGCCTGCGGCTTTGAGAACCTCAAGCGCAACATCTTCTGTACGATCTGTGGCACGCCAATCGAGTGCCCCGACGACGGCTCCAAGAAGAAAAAGAAGCCCAAGGACAAGCTCCACGAGGAGCGCCAGCGCACCTCGGCGACGCTGAACCGTCGCCGCCAGGCGCGCGCGCTCAAGCGCAAAGAGTGGATTCGTAAAGTCGACGTCGAAGGCAAGCTCTTTTGGTACCGCGACGCCAACATTGGCACCGAGACCCAGTTCCCGGGCTACGTGCTCAACTACCTTGGTGATCCGCCAGCCAAGCCCGTCGATGAAAGGGAGAAGACTACGAGTGAGCACGAGGCAACGCCACAACAACCGGAGGCCGAACCCCAAGAGACTTCGCAGGCAGTCGATGACGTGGACGAGGTCGTGATCACTGTGCAGCCGGTGCCGGACACGGATGCTGGTCTTGCGCGTAACTCAGCATCGGTATCCACGACCCCGCGACGAAGCAGCGCAGCCATGTCGACCACCACAGAGGCCCACGAAAGCCGCGAAGAACGGCGGTCGGTCGTCGCAAACCATGACCCAGCCAACGAAACATCGGCCAACGACGCGGACCCTGTCGGCGAGTCTAGACCAGTACATAACCAACGACCTCTGAAACTCAACTCGCTCGAGGAAACAAACCGACAGTTGGCGGAGGAAATCCTGACTCGACCGATGAAGTTGATCGAGTCCACTGAGGCTGACCCGGCGCGTGCTGCGCTGGTTGATAGTACTGATACTGATCTCCGCGAAGACCCGAAATCACTCGTGGATCACTCCTCTCTCGATTTCCCCACCAAGATTGCCGAGTTCGTGACACGCACGTCCACAGTGCTTGTCCCCGCTGAGCAGTCGTTCCTCAAAGTCAAGATCCGCCGTGATCAACTACTTCAGGATTCGATCGAAACGCTTGCGGCAACCCCGGAGAAGTTTGCCCGATGCGCGATTCGTATGTCATTCATTGGCGAGCAAGGCATCGACGCCGGAGGTGTCTATCGCGAGTGGCTCGTCCTCATCAGCGAGCAGCTCGTCGCCCAGAAGACGGGCATCTTCAAGTGTGTCGACCCCAACGACCGCACGTTTTACCTGAACCCCATGTCCAAGTACGACGTTGGTGACGATCACTTGGCACACTATTTTGCTACTGGTCGGCTACTCGGACGCGTCTTACTCGAAGGCAACGTCACTGGCTTTCACTTGGCGCTTCCCCTGCTCAAGATCATTGTGGGCCAGCCCGTGACTTTCAGTGACCTCGAGTACTTTGATCCAGACGCATACAAAAGCATGTTGTGGCTGCTGGACAATGATGGTGTCGAGCAGCTTGGCCTGGACTTCACGGTGACCGAACTTACTGCCAAGGGCGAGGCCGTCGTGGTTGAACTTATTCCTGGTGGTCGCAACATCGACGTGGACGACAACAATAAGTTCGAATACGTGGACTGCAAGCTCAAGTACTTACTGTTCGATAGTGTACGACACCAGCTTTTCGCCTTTCTCAAGGGCTTTTACGAAGTCATGCCACCGGAAATGCTCATGATGTTCGACGCTGAAGAGCTGGATTATGTGCTCTCTGGATCGGATGAGATTGATGTCGACGACTGGGAGCGAAACTCCAAGTACACAGCTGACCTAATCGAGCACCCAGTCCGGGAGTGGTTCTGGGATCTCGTGCGAGAGATGCCCAACGAATACCGAAGACGGTTATTGCTGTTCTCGACGGGATCGTCACGCGTGCCACTCGCGGGATTTATGGCGCTGACGAGCTACGACGGACGCCTGTGCCCGTTCACGCTCAAGGGCGTCGACAAGACCGACGAGGGCGGTTACATCCGCAGCCACGCGTGCTTCAACCGCCTGGATCTGCCACGCTACGGCAACAAGAACGAACTCAAGTCGGTGCTGTACGCTGTGCTCAGCACCGAGATGTACGGCTTCACGACTGATTAACTGCACGGCACTAATTGTATGGGCGGGACCAAGCTTGCCAGTCTAGCGTCCAGGAAATATTGTAATATAATGTCAACTACTTTGTCATTCACCGCGATGATCTCGAGTTGTCGCGTTTTTGGTCGTAATTGAACGTCTTAAGCGTGGCACGCGAGCAAAGCGCGCGTTGCAACTTGCTCTTGTAAACACCGCGGCGTCCAACAGTCGGTCTGTGGATACGCGTGATGTGACGACCATCGTGTGTGAGTCACAGTTCAGCCAGTCAAATGGCTACACTGGATCTGAAAACTTGAACTCCAAGTTCCAGAATCTGGATGATTGCGAAATCACCAGTCCAGAATTCGAGGAATGGAAAAGTTCCAGTTCCAGTGACAGCTCCTCCTGCTTTTATCCACAATTCCAGTGAGACCTCCTTTCTTCCTTTATCCACTCAAGGGTGGGATGAGGTGTTCAGAATGGCGACCCTCTTTGAACTTCCCAAACCAATGCGGTCTCGGCTTCGAGCGCGTTCGTATTGTTTCCTCCACACGCGATCTCTCAGGACGCAAGCGCGGCTGAATTCGCTGCGCCATGGTGGACGGCGCACTGGAGCTCGTGGGCGTGACGCTCGGGTTCCTCGTCGTGCTCTACTCGGTCGGCTTTGTGATTGTGCGGCGCTTCCAGGGCACGACGCATGCCAGTCGGTTCCTCCTGATGCAGCCGCTTCTCCCGGCGGAGCCCTCGGCTGTGCGCCTGCGCCTCGACGCCGCGCTACGGTGCGTGGGCATGCCGTTTGTCCAACTCGTATCGAACTAGAGACTGACCAGTGACGGACTCGCAGGGACGCTGAGGAAGGGTTCAACGCGTGCGCCGTGTGCAGCTTTGAAAACCTCAAGCGCAATATTTTTTGCTCGCTGTGTGGCTCTGTCTTGGACGCAGCGAGCCAGCCGGGCAGCGCAAAGCCCAAGACGGATGTACGGCTTGTACAACAGCGAGTCGTGTCCGCAAGCGAGACCCATCGCCGCAAGGCGCGTGCGTTGTAGGTTCTAGCAATCAGGAATGGTGTGAGGCTGGCTGGCAAGGATCTGACTGTTGTGTAATATCACTGGGTGGTACAGGAAGCGCAAGGAATGGCTTCGCAGCGTTGATGTGGAGGGCAAGTTGTTTTGGTTTCGAGATGGCAGTCGCGGGGCCAGCGATGGCAAGAGCCTCGAGCATCAGATCGGATATGTGGTCCAGTTTGCTGGTGAGCCCCTCGTGTCCCAGGATACACAAAATACTTTGATTGAACGACAGGAACAGCAACACTCGCCGAAACCGGAGATTGAGCCGGAGACTGTTTCTGGCGAAGCTGTCCCAACCGTGTCACCGACCACGGATGTTCCCCAGGAGTCGGCAATCTCGATTGCCGAGGACGAGACTCAACACGCTGACGATACATCTGCTGCCGAATCGCGCCCCAAGCCCCGCCTTCAGCTTCTAACGCTCAAAGAGACCGAACAGATTCTCGACGCGGAAATCGCTGAGCGACCACTCACGCTTATGGACTCGTCATCCGCAGACCCTGGACGCGCGGCCGTTGTAATTATGACCGATTCGGTTTTTGCAGAGGATGCCAATACGCTTGTTTATAATACCAAGCTGGATTTTCCGTCCAAAATCGCCGAGTTCGTGACACGAACGTCCAAGGCTGTTACAGTCGCGCAGCAGTCATTCCTCAAGGTCAGCGTCAGTCGGGGCACGCTGCTCGGTGACTCAATTCAAGCTCTCGCATCGATGCCGTCCGAGTACGCTCGTTGTCCGATACGCATGGTCTTCATTGGTGAGCAGGGTATCGACGCTGGGGGAATCTATCGTGAATGGCTCGAGCTTATCAGCCAACAGCTGGTGACCCCACAAGCAGGCATTTTCAAGTGCGTCGACGCACGAGACCGGTCGTTTTACCTGAACTCGACGTCACAGCACGACATTGGTGATCATCACTTAGCGCACGTTTTCGCTACAGGTCGCCTTCTTGGACGCATGCTACTAGAAGGCAATGTCACCGGGTTCCACTTGGCTCTCCCACTGCTCAAAATCATCGTGGGCCATCCGGTGACGCTCAGCGATCTCGAGTACTTCGATGCAGACGCGTTCAAGAGCCTCTCGTGGTTGCTCGAAAACGAAGGCGTCGACACACTCGGACTGGATTTCACAGTCACTGAACAGACCGCAAGCGGTGAGACAATCGTTGTGGAATTGGTGCCCAATGGCGCCCAAGTGGATGTGACGGACGCCAACAAGCGCGAGTACGTGGATCTCAAGCTCAGATACGTGCTGTTCGGAAGTGTCGAGCGCCAGCTCTTCGCGTTCCTCAAGGGTTTGTACGAGGTGATGCCGCCGGAGCTACTAATGATGTTTGACGCTGAAGAACTGGACTTCGTGTTGGCCGGATCCGACGAAATCGACGTTGACGACTGGGAGCGCAACACAAAAGCTACGATCGATTTGGTTGAACACCCTGTGCTTGGCTGGTTCTGGGATCTCGTACGTGAGATGCCCAACGAGTACCGACGACGGCTGTTGTTCTTTTCCACAGGCTCGTCGCGTGTACCACTTGCGGGATTCGCGGCGCTGACGAGTTACGACGGGCGTTTGTGTCCGTTTACGTTGAAGGGCTACAGTCTCGACAACGAAGGTGGGTATATTCGCAGCCACGCTTGCTTCAACCAGCTCGATCTCCCGCGTTTCTACAAGAAGAAGGACCTAGAGGCTGTGCTGTATGCTGTGCTGGACACAGACCTTTACGGTTTCACATCAGCGTAGCGTCTGTGCATCGTGTAAAATGTTCACGTAATTGGCTCAAACGGTTTGAAGGATGGTGCATTCTTCTTCTCAGTGCGTGACCATAGTGACCAAGAAAGTTGACCCAGTTGTCTAGCGAAATCTGAAACTGCAGTCAATACGGTTGGGGATCGACACAGGTCGCCAACGCGACGACGACATTTGACTCGACCTCGAGATCCAGAGCAACTGGCAAATTCCAGGTTTCCACGTTACTCCGCGTCCTCTGAAGTGCGCTTACGAGTGCGATTCTTTATGATGGCAATTCCCTTGGGCTGCTCGTAAGAACCAACCAATAATATCAATTGTCTCTGAGACTGACATCAGTACGAATCAATCACGATTGCTTACCTTCTGCATAGAGCCTCCGAAAATGGGCTTGAGATAACGCTCATCAACCTTCCCCACCGCAGCACCAGTCAGCATAGATCAGGTGAAACTGACCAATTCAGTCGCTCTCATACATACCTTCCCCCAGAACGAATGCAAGCCAGTGGATCGTCTCCGAACGTCAAAGTGCCGATGAGCTAATCCATCCGACTCATCATCACCTTCGGGGCTTTCCGGACGATTGACCGCGTGATCAGATATCTGAATATGCATGCGTGTGTTAGTTACTGTGGGTGACGTTAGCTCTTCTATTCATCATTACCTCTTCATGCAGAAGGCCATAGTCCTCGTCCTCGTCACTGGGCACACGCCCGGCAGAATCCGCATCCCGCTATTGCACACCAACAAACGCACAATCGTTACACAAATGATATTCGAGCACGATAGCAAACGGCAACCGAATGAACCTTAAGCTGAGTGTACGTGAGCAGTGGTTCGGTTAATCCACCGCACACCAAAGTGGTGAACACCACCACTATGCCAAAGATGAAACCAGTTGAGTAACTTAGGCTCAACCGCAGCATTGGTGAGTCGATACGATCGAATCCATTTACCTGATAAAGTCGTAGTGACGTATACATCCTGATTCGGCCCTGGCATGTTTCTACGATCATAACGCAAGTCAATTTATTGTCCTAAAGTGAATGCGTCAGTGTGACCATGATCTCCAATCAACGTACTGCGACAGCGCGAACGCAATAGCACCGCGTAAGCCGGCAAACCACATCACGACCTGCATTTTCGTGGGGATCTTCGTCGCACGGCTGGAAACAATGTCATGGAACTAAGATCCGCCAGCTCTCCCAAAACCATTGTAGGCACTTACCCCAGATTGGCAATCCAGCTGAACGGAAACGTGTTGAACAACCGCGAGACGAGACAGAAGATGATAGCAAGAACGATGAAAGTGAGGTCCCAGCGACCGAACTGACCCGCACAGAATCCCATGCCCATGTAAACAAAAACAAAGAACTCGGCCGTGAGCGCAAAGCTCTTGAAAATGTGCTCGGCTGTGACTTGTGACTCTTTCGAGAGATTGTAGGAGTTATAGTGGGCCATGGTGATGCCACAGAAGAAGAGCGACATGATGCCGGACAGTTTCATCACTTCAGCGAGAGCGTACGAGCCGTACGCGTACAGAAAGAGGAGAGTCATTTCGTACGCTGGGTACCCCTTGATGTTGGTGTTCTTGCCCATGAACGAGCATGCGAGTCTTCGTTGATGGGAAAGACATTAGTATCCTCAAGCTAAGAAGCCCAGGTTTTCCATCCGTTAACGTACCCAGTGAAGACCCCACACGCGACTGAGCCCAAAGAGATGACGACGAACTCAACCATCAGCCCAGCAACGGCGCCTGTTGTAAACTCGCTTTGTGACTCATAGAACTTGAGAAAAGTGTTGAAGAGCACAATCGCGACGGCATCATTGAGCACACTTTCGCCAAAGACGATGCTGTACAGCAATGGATCCAAGTTCAACTCTGGGTTCCCCAAGATCGACAGCGTTGCGACCGGATCCACGGCCGAGATCAACGCGCCAAAGAGCAGTGCCTCTAGAGGTGAGCTCGTGTCGATCTGGATCCAACCGTTCTGACCGGCGCAGAACGTGAGAAATCCGATTAGGAACGTCGAGACCATCGTGCCCAAGACTGCAAACAGCAGGATCGTGCTGTGGCGAGTCAAATAGACCGTGAGTGGATGGATACACAGCTCAACCACTCGCACTGCACTCACTTGAAATTGTCGAAAAAGCGTTTCTGTGAATTGAGCGACGATGAGCTTGCAGGAGGACAGACATCCATTTCAACCAACGGCATCCACGTACCCTATGGAGCGAATATCCGGCCTCAAAGATGATAGGCGGTAGGAGCAAAAAGTAGAAGAGGATTTTCTGCAGTCATACACGTAGGTGAGGCCATGCGAAGTGGAGACGAGGCCACGAATCTGGATTGTCGGACGCACGTTGAAGCGCAAAAACTCCATCTCCTTGCGACTCGGATAGAACAACCGCGCGCTGTCGCGATGGGATTCCACATTCACCAATACCAAACACGGAGAATCAGTCCATGGACCACAACAACCAAGACACGTGTCCATCGAATCGCGTGGCGACGCACCACGCGCCGACGATCAGTCCGAGCAGGATGGCGGCGCCCGACTCGGGGAGGTAGTAGAACTTGTACTCCTTGATCATGTACGCGCAGACGATGCACAGCCCGAGAATGATCACCTGCCATTTCCCCACAACACAAAAGGATACCGTCTACGATTAGGATCTGATCGTACACGAGGGGTAACTACGTCGTCTCGGTATAATAACGTACGAAGAGCAGCGTGTTGAGCGCGCCAAACTCGTGGAGGCCCTCGCCGGCGGAGCGCTCTACACGGCGGCACACGCAATCCAAGAAGACGCCGACAGACAACGGAAGGGATCAGAAACGGATCAGATCCAACGCAGCGACGCCTTGAGGTCGACGGCGCGAGCGACGCACCGGTGAGCTGCATGGTCCCTTGAGTTCGTTGTGGTGGTGGGGTTTCTTGATGGGACGAACCCATCCGTCCCATCCCTATATTAGGATACTTGTTTGTCCTATATGTGACCTAATGAAGGACAAATACCCCCTAGCTTAGTTCTTCTTCTTGCCCTTCTTGGTGTTGCTCGTCGGCGCGGGCTTGCGCACGGCCTCGGTGGTCTCGCTTGCTGCGGCAACCGCGGCACTGCAGCTCTCCTTCCCCGATGAAGCCTCTTTGTCCTTTCCCTTGCCCTTCTTGCGCGAGTTGCGGCGCGGCGAGCCGCCGTCGCCCGAGGGCTTGGTCGTGTCCTCCTCGGTTGAAGCCAACGGGGCCACTTCAACTTGAGCAGGCTGGGGGGCCGGTGGTGTCTTGGATTTCTTCACGGGGCTCGGTGGAGGCACTGTGACGGGTGCCGCTGCGGCCACGGGACTCATGATGGCCGACGAGAAGCTCGCACTCGTGTGGTCCGAGTCGCGAGGGCTCATGTCGGACGTGCGGAGCATCGCACTGTCGTTACGTGGCGCTGGGGCCTGAGCCTGCTCGCTGCTCTGCTTGCGCGGCGACTTGGTGTGATTGCGCGGGCTGTGATCCTTCATGGCGTCAGGCATAATCCGGGTGTGAGAACAGCATCCCAAGCAGAAAAGTGACAGGGAAAAGTACAACGTACCACGTCCTCGCAGTGCTCGTCGAATTCAACGAATTTCTGGGTTTAGCAGACACACCAGGTCTCGGTTACGAAACTCCATGGCATTCATCGGAAATCGCTGGACTCACCTTCAAGTGCTGCTCGCTGTGGTCCTGGAAGAACTCGGTGACGCCGTCGATCGCGCAGACGCGAGTCATGAATGTGTCGAGCAGCAGGCGGCGATGGTCGAGGAAGTCCTGGTCGAGCGACCACCAGCCGAACAGCGAGCGGATCGCGTCGCGATGAGTCTTGAAGAACGGCACGTCAGCCATCTTGTCTGCGCCCAGCGATCCCTTGAGTGCTCTACGATCCAAGCCCAATCAATCCATCGTGACTAGTCGCTCCTCCTTGGTCATAGTAGGAACCATACTCGTTGAGCTGATCGAACTCGGAAAAGCGGTGCCAGACGTTCCATTCTTTGTTGAGGCGACGGTCAGCCACGCGGCTAAAGATCGAGACGTGGCACGTCACCATGTATTCCTACAGCGCAATCTTCGGGTTAGTGCGTCAGGGACACCACACACAAAGACTACAAGACCGTACCGCATGCTTGCCATCGCTGTGGAGTCGCACTTGCGTGACCCGTGCTTCAAAGCAGAACGGGGGTAGCGCCTTAGTCGGGCTGCCGGGTCTCGGCGATAGCGTGGCGCTGAAGATAGGCGGATGCGGTCCGTCCTTTGCGGCCTGCAGAAGGCATTTCATCCACTTCTTCTTGGTCGCGTCGTCCGGGGCCGCGAGGAACACGAGGATTTCCTGCCCGCAGCTCGTGACCTCGTGCGCGTAGAAGCAGTGCGGCGTCTCATCCACGTTCGGCGCGTGATCATGCTTGCGGTCACCTGGAACAGGCGTCGCGACGTCCGCATCCTTGAGGTGGAGCTTCCACTTGAGCTCGGCCTGTGAGCGGTCCGTGAAGCCCAGAAGCTGCGCCGAGATGTCGTCAAACTTGACGAAATCAGTGAGCCACGGCCTTTTACCACCGCTTTCCGGCACATGCACTGCGAGCAAGAACCCTTCCATCGTGAGATCCGGTGGTTATGTTGGCTTTGGCGGAGGCAGATCGCAAATGGGGTTTTCTCCTGCGTGTCGTTGTTTCGTCCGGGTGGCGCGAGAGAAGGAGAGAAGGGGGAAAACAGAGAGCAACGAACGGGCTTCTTGAGGAGCCACATATTTTTATTCGCGACGGTCGGGACGGTCGGCACCGAGTCGTGAAAATAAAGAACCTCAATGGGACGCGACCGAGTCGCGCGATTTGTATGCGAACCTGCCGACGTCGAGCCCGAGCGCGTTGACACCGCTCAGTACCTCCACTGGGGCAGTCATGGGGCGCGCGCTGTCACCGCTCGTTGCCTCCGTGCCTAGGTGAAGAGACTGTGTGGACGATGCTAAATCGACGGAGCGGCGGTGGCGTTGGGAGGAAGTTCCGGTACTTGAAGTTGGTCGATGCAATGGAACACGAGGACTGAGTCGCTTGGAGATCATGGGGAAGACTGTTGGGTGAGAGCGAATGTAGTCAGCCGGCGTGCGACCGCGGACGTTCTGGCTCACACAACTGTTCAGATACAGTACATCCTCCGTGGACGAGCGACGAGCTGTACGTACCTTGGCAGTCCAAGCCTCCACCAGCGCGCTGTGGTCGAGTGCGTCGAGAGCTAACGACACCTGCAACAGAAAGGTCCCGTGGTTGTGGCGAGCAGCCCAATGGAATGCGTTGTCGCCCTAGTCACGGTAGACCCAGACAATTTGTCAGCTCCACATCTACAGTCACTGTCTGCAGTGCGAAGCTACTAGCTGGTACGCACAGACGTGTCTCGCAGCGTTGCGTCAGCCCGGTGATCCAGCAACAGCAGAGCAACCTCGGTGTGGCCGGCACGAGCCGCATCCATGAGCGGAGTTAGGCGAGTCGCCACCTACGATATGCGGATACGGATTAGAGCCACGATATCTACACCTTTTGAACGTTTCTTCGGACCGTGTCAATCTCGTTGATAGTCGCGCCGTTCGAGAGTAGAAACTGCGCCGCCTCGACGCACCCCCACCAAGCCGCGGTATGGAGAAGTGTGCGGCCAAACTCCTCGACGTCTTTGCTATGAGCTTGCGCTAGCCTAGGCAGAACGACACCTCCGTTAATCGTCCACGTCGTTTCCACGGGGCATTGGTTTAGCGTAGTCGTGACTCACTTGGCGGCGCCTTCGACGAGAAAGAAATTACGCAGCATGACCAGATCGTTTACGCGTACGACGTCCCACGCGCTTCCAGTGAAGCCGATCAGCAGTTGACGCGCCTCTGCTCGCTCGCGGCGCCTGGCGTCATCGGGGCCAATCGACCGCGTAGTTGAGCGTGCGCTCACAGCACTGGCAGGTGCTCCGTCCACTGGCGTAGAGGCGCTCGAGACAGCTGCAACGTCACGAGTGAGACCATTGTGCTCGGCGTCAGCATGCGCCGGCGTAGATTCAGTACGATGCTGATGTTGTTGTTGTTGCTGCTGCTGCTGAATGCGCTCCTCGCGTTTCGCTCGCAGCTTGGACTGGTAAACGGGCGCATTCTTGCTACCGTTCTCGTCTGGCCTTCCTGCAGGCATGACATTATCGTCAGCCATGTTGATTCCTCGTCGGAGACCCTCTGTGGATCCAAATTTGTCGTCGCGACGCTTTGGAACGGACCATGTAAACGTCCTGTGAGAAAGTGATACCATCGAGTGAAGCTGACGGGGTATGGGCCCTTCTATTATCAATGGATACTATATCCTCATTGCTGAAGTGGTGTATTCGAGTGGGTCATTACGACCACGACTCAACTACGTAACGCTTGGTGCGCACGAGTGCCTTCATGGCGGTCTCAGCTTCCTGGAGCGAGAGCTTACCCACCGAGCGAAGAATATCACGTAGCACTTCGTACACATCGCTCGGCATACGCTTGGCCGATCCGGCAATGTACACATAGGCGCCGCCCGTGAGGAGGTCAAACACGAGATCCTTCTGCTCTGCGAGTCTTGTCTGCACGTAAATCTTGTGGGACTAGCGATACGAAGCAGTAAAGGGTTTAGTGATTATGAAGCCTTCTCAGGATGGCATCACACAGCTACACGTACCTGGTCGCGCGAGAAGGCCGTGTGGAGGGACGTCAAGGCGCCAGTTGCCGCCATTTCCTCCAATTCAGCGCCGTACAGGTAATCCTATATCAAAGATTGTGAGTATCCGTGTTGGAAAAAAAATCCTTCTCGATGGTGCCACACCTTTTGCTGGTGGCGACTGCCGAAAAACAACACAGTCTTGCCAGCAGTGCTGATATCTTCGAGTCCAGCTCGAAGCACCTGACGCTCTTGTGCGATCGCTCGCATGGCCGCGAGACCAGTGCCCGGGCCAATGAGTATCATGTTCTTCGTAATACTCGGCGGGTTGAACAGCCCCGTCTTAATCCACATGGGCAGATAGATGTCTGAGGTGCTCGGATCTAACGTCTGGAAATACGCTGAGCAAACACCACTACGACGGCGTTTGTACGGTGTGAGAAAGTCGACAATAGCGACGGTGAGATGGATTTGTCCGGGGTGCAGCAACAACGAAGACGAGATCGAGTACGCGCGTGGCTTCAGCAGCGGGATCAGCTGCACAAGCAATTCGAGCGGCACTCGCACGCTTGGAAAGTCTAGAAGAACCTCGACGTACGTTTTCTTTTCGCGAATGCAGTAGTCGTAGAGCAAATCGGCGCCCTCTGGAGACGCGATTTCCTCGAGCTTTTCTTTCTGCGGGACAACAAATAATGTGAGAACAGACCAAAGACACGGCGATCCGATCGCGCATGGTTTCATACCTCTTCTTCATTCGACGCGAACAGCGAGAGCCGAGCAAAGAACGTGCGTCGCGGAGTGCCCTGAATATCCAGATATTTGGCAAACAGCTCGCGTAGCGTCGTCGTCGTAGGCAAATCGTGCTGCGGCGATCCGTCGGCAGCCTGGATGGCCAAGACCGCTTCACCGGGTTGTCCGACGTACGCGAGCAGCTCGTCGACCCCGTTCACGTTCTCCGGATACACCACCGCGATCGCTCCGGGCGGGTACTGCAGCGTCTTGTCCCCCAGATCAAACACCAAGTGGCGTACGTCTTGTTTCCAGTCGGCTGCCGTCAGCCGGCGGTTTTCCACGAGCTTGGCCTTCAAGATGCCTCGTTCATGATGGAGCGCATTCGACGGCGCCGCGTAGAACGTCGATCCACTAGGTACCCCATGGCTAGTCGCCGTGGTGTCCAACGAGACCTGGACTTTGTACCGCGGGTCGATCGGGCGCGGGGCGTCGTCCACAACAAACCCCTCGGGCAGCGGGTACTGTCGCAGCACGGCGGCCCAGAGCTTCTCGAGCCACGGGTTCAATGCGCCAAAAAAGCCCAATGCGTGCTGGTCGTCGCCAAGCCCTCGCTCGATCACCTCCGTGGCGCCGAGCTGGAGCAGCCGCGCCTGGAGGCGCCGCGCCACGGCGTTGTACTTGGCGTAGCTCGAGTCGCCGAGCCCAAAGACCGCGACCTGGACGCCCTCGAGCCAGTCGGTGGGGAGCGTCTTGCGCAGCAGCGCGCGCCACGCGTGGCGCATGTTCTCGGGCGCCTCGCCGTCGCCCGTCGTGGCCACGACAAACACCACGAACGCCGCGCTCTGGGGGAGCGCCTGCGCGACCGGGAACGCGTCCATCGCGACGCACTGCGTGTCCAGCAATTGGCGGTTCCACGCCTGCTGCAGGATCTGCTCCGCGACGTCCTGCGCCGTGCCGGTCTCGCTGCCGTAGAGCACAAGCACGCGTGGCCGAGTCGGCGTCATCGTTATCTTGGTGGAACAAGCAAGCACGAATGCCGACTGACGTTGGCGCTCGATAGATATCCCACCGTGGTTTAGCACGATGGTCAGGATTCCCACCTCTCTGTGGTAAATCTGAATTCGAAGGCACGCGCCGACCATGCATCGCGTCTTTCGAATCTGGCTTGTACTAGAATAGGACAGAGGAAGGCGATTCCAATCTCCGGACCCAAAAAATACCATTTTGGATTCCAAAGTGGTATTTGTTGTGTGGGTCCGGAGCTCCTGGCCCCATGGCCGCCTTTCCTGTGCGAGCGTACGCGCCTCAGCCTCACTGCATGTGTGTGTGTGTGACTGAGTATCGCCGGTAGTACACTGGAGTATGCGCGATCACCACCTGCGAGCGTACGGCGGTCCACAAGGGAGGGCCAGGTGGGCCCCGTACGCTCGCTCCGCGCAAAAACTCCACAGAAAAAAGATTAGATCGTACTTTGACGAATGCATACCCTACTTCTGTGTCAACTCCACAGCTTCAAGGCTTGTCCTCCCTTCCGTCTGAGGACCGCCGACCGACAATCCATTCCGGCAATCCATTCCGGCATTCCGCATTCCGCCACGTCCAGTCCCAAGCGCCTCTCCGTTGCTCTGCCATGATGCTCCGCGGGTCCCCGCTCAAGAAGTCCCGGTCCGTGATGCTGCGCGCGTTCCACGCCGAGGTGGGCAACACCGAGCTCATCCGCACGCAAGGCTTTATCAACGGCAAGTGGGTCGACGCCCACGACGACGCCCACTTCTCAGTGCTTGGTACGTCGCGCCAATACGTGGACCTTGAGGTGGCATCCACTGACATACAAACCCTGGACCAACAGATCCGTCGACCGACTTGGAGATCGCGCGCGTCGCCAACATGGGCCGCCAGGAGACGCTCGAGGCCATCGCGGCCGCCAAGCACGCGCAAAAGGCGTGGAAAAAGACCACGCCCCACGTGCGCTCCGTGTTGCTCAAAAAGTGGCACGATCTCATCCGCAAGCACACGGACGACCTCGCGGTCATCGCCTCGGCCGAGTGCGGCAAGCCCTTGCCCGAGGCCAAGGGCGAGGTGGCGTACGCCGCCGGCTTTATCGACTTTTTCGCGCATGAAGTGATGCACTCGGCCGGCTTTGTCGTGCCCGCGACCATGCCCGGCCAGCAGCTGCTGGCCGTCAAGGAGCCCGTCGGCGTGTGCGCGATCATCACGCCGTGGAACTTCCCGCTCGCCATGATCACGCGCAAGCTCGGCCCGCTGCTCGCGGCCGGGTGTGCGGCCGTGATCAAGCCCGCGGCGGAGACGCCGCTGTCCGCGCTTGCGCTGGCCAAGCTCGCGCAAGAAGCCGGGCTGCCGTCGGGGCTCATCAACGTGGTCACGGCGCCCGTGGACCGTGCGGCCGAGATCGGCGAGACGCTCTCGCTGAGCAACGACGTGCGCAAGCTGTCGTTCACAGGCTCGACCCGCGTGGGCAAGCTGCTCATGGAGCAGTCGGCGTCCAATGTCAAGCGGCTGTCACTCGAGCTTGGTGGCAACGCGCCGTTCATCGTGTTTGACGACGCCGATCTCGACGCCGCCGTGGACGGACTCATGGCCTCCAAGTTCCGCAACACCGGCCAGACGTGCGTGTGTAGCAACCGCGTGTTTATCCAAGAGTCGGTCTACGAGGCGTTTACGGAGAAGCTCGTGGAGCGCGTCAAGGCCCTCAAGATTGGACTGCCACGCGCACCGGGTGTGCAGATCGGTCCGCTCGTGAGCGGCGCTGCGTTCGAGAAGATGAACGAGCTCGTGGATGACGCTATCGCTAAGGGCGCTCAGGCGATTATTGGTGGCCGCCCGGCGTCCCACATCGGCCCCAACTACTACGAGCCAACGCTGCTCATCGATGTGGAGGCCAACATGCGTGTCGCCTCGGAGGAGATTTTCGGCCCGGTCGTGCCGCTGTTCAAGTTCAAGGACGAGGACGAAGTTGTCGCCAAGGCCAACGGCACTGAAGCTGGCCTCGCGGGCTACTTTTACTCGCGCGATTTGTCGCGCGTGTGGCGTGTCGCCGGCGAATTGGAGGTCGGCATGGTCGGCGTGAACACGGGGCTTGTTTCCAATGTGCAGGCGCCATTCGGCGGTGTGAAGCAGTCTGGCCTCGGCCGCGAAGGCTCCAAGATGGGCATGGACGACTACATTGAGACCAAGCTCATCTGCATGGGCGGACTAAACTAAACAAGACCGACTCCAACGATTGCGTTTGCCTAATTGACGGTTGCTCTTCTCGTGTCGCTGTGTGGGAAAGGTGATTGTACCTGGTGGCGCTGACAAGTCCCGTCGCACCCAGCTAACCGTCGCAACTTCGCCTTCTTTATGATCGTTCTTTCAAGGTGCACATTGCCGCTTTTCGAGCACACAAACGACAGAGAGGCCACCGAAAAAAAGCCGCTGGAATAAGATGGGAGTGGGAACCGAAGCAGCGCCGCAGCAGGCTGCGAGCAGCCAGTCAGATCAACAGGAGTACAAACAACAACATCGTCGCATCCACGAGAAGACCGGATCTGCGACGATGGATGACGTGATGAATTCTCGACTGCTGTGCACGAAGGGATACGTTGATGGCAAGTGGGTCGACGGCCACGCCAACAAAACCTTCGCCGTGACAAGTGCGTCGAACGTATCTCGAGCACTAGATTTAATGGAAGGTCTGACGCTACTTGGCCAACCATGTTGTTCAGACCCAGCGACACAACACGAGATTATCCAGATCGCGGCGATGGATAAAACTGACGTAGAACGAGCGATCCAGGCCGCTGTCCATGCGCAACGTGACTGGAAACTAACGTCTCCACGGGTGGGTGAGCGGTTGGTCTGCCAGCAGTTCCATGGCCTCCGCTTTGTAACCTATTTAGTCGATTGATTCCTGTAGATGCGCTCGGAGTTGTTGAAGAACTGGTACCAACAGATCCTCGCGAACGTTGACGATCTCGCGCTGCTCGCGAGTGCCGAGAGCGGCAAACCCCTTACCGAAGCGCGAGGTGAAGTGCTTTATGCCGCGAGTTTTATCGAGTTTTTCGCTGGCGCGTGCATGCAGTCTGGTGGCTTTGTCGTGCCGTCCACCTCGCCAGACCAGCGCATGGTCGCGATCCACGAACCGGTAGGCGCGTGCGCGATCATCACACCGTGGAACTTTCCATTGGCGATGATCACACGCAAGCTCGCTCCTTGTCTAGCAGCAGGCTGCACGGCTGTGGTGCGGCCGGCCAGTGAAACGCCTCTGTCGGCGCTGGCGTTGGCCAAGTTGACGCAGCAAGCTGAGATTCCACCCGGCGTTGTCAACGTCGTGGTGTCGCCGCACGAGACTGCCCACGAGGTCGGTGAGGCACTCGCGACCAGTGATCAACTTCGCAAGTTATCGTTTACTGGCTCCACTCGCGTGGGCCAGATTCTAATGCAACAAGCGGCGTCCACCGTCAAGCGTCTCTCGCTCGAGCTTGGCGGTAACGCTCCCTTCATCGTGTTTGACGACGCCGATCTCGACGCTGCTGTTGCCGGGCTCATGGCCACCAAGTTTCGAAACAATGGTCAGACGTGCGTGTGTACCAACCGCGTGTTTGTGCACACGTCAGTCTTTGAACAGTTTCTCCACAAAGTTCAAATTCAAGTGCAGCAACTCCACATGGGCTCACCGCTTGACGAACGCACGCAACTTGGGCCACTGATCAACCGCAAGACGTTTGACAAGGTGGAGTCGCTCGTGCGGGACGCCGTGGATAAGGGTGCGACAGTTGTCATGGGTGGTAAGCCCGCTCGTGAACGTGGTGGGTTGTTCTACGAACCCACGGTGCTTGTCGATGTCAACGAGACTATGCGCATGTACCACGACGAGATCTTTGGGCCGGTCGTGCCGATGTACCCGTTCGAGCACGAGCACGACGTTGTGGCCAAGGCCAATGACGCGGTCGTTGGGCTCGCCGGGTACTTGTACACGCGCGACTTGGCGCGTGCGTGGCGTGTGGCTGCGGCTCTCGAGTGTGGGATGATTGGTGTGAACACTGGGGCTATCTCGAACGCCCAGGCGCCGTTCGGTGGCGTCAAGCAGTCGGGCCTTGGACGCGAAGGTTCGGTGCTCGGACTTGACGAGTACGTTGAGACCAAGTTGATCAACATGGGAGGACTGCTTCCGTGAGGGGGAGCATGTTGCAGACGTTGCGTTGTCCCAAGGCCGTGAGAGGAATCATCGCATGGAAGGAAAACGAAAACAGAAAGGGTAGTAAATAATGGTGCGTGAATATTAAGGGGAGCATGCAGGCCTCGAATGTGACGCAGCTAGCTCTTCGCTGTGCCTCGAGCCACTCCGTTCGCGCTCGTTGAACTGTGATGGTGGGGTGTTCAGTGTGTGACGACGTGGACACGACTGATAAATATGTTGGGGTGGGTTGTTGTTGTGCCTCGGCGATGGTACGGAGGAAGGATGGATGGGTTGGAAGCGGAGGTGCGGCACTTGTGTGTTTACAGCACGACTGTGTCGCGGTTCCGTCGGTACGGTCCGCTGTGGCGGCGGAAGTTGTTGAGGTGCGTCTGCGTCGCACGCAGCACCGAGTTGGCCTTGTACGAGAGCATGGGCGAGTGGCTTGGGCTCTCGAGCGAGTGCTGCACGGACGGACGCATGGACGGCGACGACGTGATCGGCATGGACTGCGCCTTCTTCACGCTGCGCGATATCCGGCTCATGATCGTGTCCCGTGCGGCCTGCGCAGACTGCGCGGCGGTTGGGGCCTTGGACGAGACCGACTTGGTCGGCGGCGACACCCGCTCCGCGTCAATGTCGAACGACATTTTCTTGGACAGCGGCGGGCGGCCCGAGCTCGCGTCGCCCTTGCCCTTGGCATCGCCACCGCCGCGCGAGGCGGACCGCGTGGACCGGAACGAGGACGTCGACGCCGTCGACGCCGTCGAGTGGTCCGACTGGAAGTCCTCTTCTTCGGTCAACTCGGGCGTGCTCGCGAGGTCGCCCAGCGAGCGCACGATCGAGTTTTGCTTGAGCTCGCAGATGACGGCGATGATGCGGTCGCACTCACTGCGCACTGTATGTAGCTCGGCATCCACTTCTTTAAGCTGTTTGAGGGAGGAAAACAAGGTCAGTCTCTGAGAATCCCGTGGCATATAATGGAAGAAGAAGACAAGACAAACGCACCTCTTCGGTGAGCTGCGCGACGCGCTCGTGGCCCTCGGCGACGATCTGTTCGCGGGACGCGTTGAGCGCCATGAGGTCGCGCTGGAGCTTGGTGTTGTGCATCATGACCTTCTGGATCTCCTCCTGGAGCCGCCGGTTCTCGCGCTCGACGGCCTCTCGGGTCGACTCGGCCATGGCGTTGGGGAGGGTGCGTCGGAACGCGTCGGAACGGGAGTGCCAGAGCCGTGTGGGGACTCGTCACGCGCGAGTTGGTAGGTGGGTGGGCGGGGACACTTGACGCTGCGATGTGGGGGGAGATGCGTGCGCCGTTGGACGTGGGGTGGTCAGTCGCGCCTCTTCCTCGCTCGCCGCCGTCTTGTTCCACGCGCGCGCCGAGGGAACCGACTACTAGAAACCTTGGGGGCCGAGAGCTCTCCCGGAAATGAGAGGGACGGGGAATGACTCAACGTAAAGAAGCGGTCCCTCACGACCGACAGTGCTGATCGCATGCCCCGAACTGGCGAGTTCACAGACGGCAACTTGCCGGCTGGTTCCGCGCAGGTTCGGAGCCGGAAACCTTGAACCGATATATGTTATGTTAGTGGATAGCGCTTCTGATAGAAGCGGTCATGGAATATATCTACTACATTAAACGGATTAGCTCGCGCCTGCTCTCTGCGGGCTCGATGCGACGATTGCAACAACAGGCACCAGGTGTGACGCTGCGAAAGGCAGGGCGGGCAGGCGACCAACGGATCATTTCTATTGGTTGAAATACATAGTATACAACGTTCATTGGCTGAAATGAGATTCATGCGGGTGTTCGCAACGCGATCCCGAAAGGTCACTGCGAGCAGCTCCAGGCGGATGTCCATCGTTGAGCCCGTGGACGCGCCCGCCTCTTCCTGTCCGACGGTTGTCGACCCCCCTCGATCGATGGCTACACGGGCCGGCCACGTGCAGCACGCGTACGAGCACGAGCGGATCCGCGCGACGCTCGCTCACGTCCAAGAGCTCAACGCGCGTGCGAGCGCCAACAAACACCAGCACATCCGAGTCAACCACTGGGTGCGCAAACTTCTCGACCAGCCCGTTTCCAACCCGGCGTGGCTGAAAAATGTCTCGGAGCACGCCGCAGCGCTTCTACAAATGATGCTGGACGGGGTACGCCGCGTTCGCTGTCCACAGTTGCACTCGTAGAAGGCGGGGCGTGTGGGGCGTACGATCTTGGTCGACCAAATGGACGAACCAGACGCTAACGTCGATGTGCGGGTGGTTTTGAGGCAACCGGCAGGTCGTGGACGAGCCGTTCCTCAAGATGCCGCCGCAGGGGCCTCTACCGACGCTACCGCGGCACAAGGTTGGTCACCAACCGGGTTCACCGACACTCCTGTGGTTGTTTGTTGATGGGAAGTGTGATCCCCAGGTCGCTCGAATCGCCGGTCGATCTGGCGCGACGACCCATCGCGGAAGCAAGCAACGCGGCACGACCCCGAGCGCCACGACTTCCGCCAAGCCATCGACACTGTTGCTGCGGCAATTGCTTGAAGACGCCGGTGTCGATACTGCTGTGGAGAAACCCAAAGTCGCGACCCAGAGCAAGCTGATCCAGACCTCGGACCAGGACGACCAATGGGACTGGCAGCGTGTATGGAAAGGGGCCTTTGACAAAATGCGCAGCGAGCTGCTGGACCGCACCACTCAGATCCAGTCCATGGGCGCGGAGATGAAGGAGCTCCGCGCGCTCGTCGCCGCCCAACAGCACGCGCTCGAGCAGCAAGAACACGTCCGCGCTGAGCTCGCTCTCAAGCACCGCGCCGAGATCGACAACATGCGCTCGGTTCACGCGCTCGAGCTCGAGGCGCTCAAGGCCAAGCACAAGAAGCAGGTTCGTACGGCGTCGACGCGATCGCGGTTTCACCACCTCATCACATGTTGGCTGACACACCCCTTGTAACTTGACGATGGCAGCTGGAACACGCATTGCTCCAGAACGAGGCGCTGCTACGCGACCGCCGCCACGAGAAGGATTTGGGCGGCGCCTTCAACATGCAGTCCGAGTCCTACGGCGACTTCCTCGCCTACATCGACGACTTTTACGCCGACACGCTCCAGCTCACCCGGAGCGCATGAGTGCGCTGCATAACCTTTTGGAAAGTGTACCCATTGCCCTGCTTCAGCAACTTGAATACTAGCTCCATATACTAGAATCAGCACTAAGGGATGCGCAAGGATACCCCCAATAAAGGACCATACGCGGAGGTTATGGACCTCCTCACGGGGACGTAACCACTCTCTCCCTTCTCTCTCTCAAACATCAAGTTCCACGCCACGTGACCATGTCGGCGGCTGTGCAAGGCGACCCGCGCCGCCCGCGCGAAGTGCACTCGTTCGTGCGTGAGGAGATCGACTCGCCGCGCGACCTCGCGGACTACTACTCGACGCTTTCGCTGCTCTGCGGCATCGCGGCCTTCAGTCTCAAGGTATTAGGCCCAGCGTCTCATTTTTGGGTCGCTTGTCGTTTGCTCACACACTCGTTCCTTCCGTGCCCCCGACCGTGTGCGCCATTATGATAGTGGAAGATCGCGGCGTGGATCTCGTTCATTCTGTGCGGCGCCGCGTTCGCCAACACCAAGAGTGGCGAGAACGAAGTGCGCCAGCTCTCGTGGGCGATCATGACGGCCACGAGTGCCATTGTCACGTGCTACTCGGGCGCGTACGGCGCGGCATCTCCGGCGCCGAACCCGGCGCCCACGGAGCCGGTCAACTAATTGTAAATCCAGCGTGTTTCAACACTGGCGTGTGCGCGTTGTCTCGTGTGTGGAGTGGTGTCTGTGTGGGAGGAGTATTTTCGCTGTTGGCTCGAAATAGGTCGTGAAGCGTTTGCTGAATGTCACTGTGAGTAGGCTCATGGTGGTTCGTTAATACCTGTGAGCTCCTCTGCGCAGTGCACCTTTGATGTGTTGTGCAGTGCCACAGCGCCCCCGTTAGCAGTGACGATGTCGCCCTCAAAGGGATCCTCGTCCGTCGAATGGAGTCGAGACGAAGAAGTAGCGCGATGCGATCCACCGACTCTCCCAGCGATCATGATTGGCCACCAGCAAGGGTCTGGTACAAGCCCCGCCAAGAAACTCCAGCGGCCGTCGACCACGGCTCTTCCTCCCATTCCCCACAGCGGCCAAGGCGCCTCGCTATCAGTTGAAGAGCGACAATCTCGTCAAATGCGGTCGTTCTTGCAAAATTTTCTTTCAGATGATCGCGGCCACTTCCACGATGTGCTCGACCTCTGCCAGCACGCGGTCGACACGGGGATCACAGTGACCGACGCGACGATCCAAGAAGTCGTTAACACGGTGCCCCACCTCAGGGGACTGCGCCTCACCGGTTGCTCAGCGATTACGGACGCTGGCATCTGGGCCATCGCAAGGCAATGCACGGAGCTCGATACGATTTACTTGGCGGGCTGCGAGCGGATCACAGATCTGGGATTGCGCCTGTTGGCACACAACTGTCGGTTGCTCTCGATCGACCTGAGCGACTGCCCTCAAGTCACCGATTCGATCCTGCAGACCCTTGCCGCTGGTTCTTGGATGCTCCAGACGTTCATCATCCAGCGCAGTAGTCGGGTGAGCGACGCGGGGATTGTCAAGATTGCGCAGTGTTGCAAGGACTTGCGGCATCTCGACTTTTCCGAGTGTGAGCACGTTGGTGAGTACGGCGACAAGGCGCTGATCGAGATTGGCAAGTACTGCTCGCAACTGCGTGTACTCGATCTGTTTGGGTGCAAGCACGTCCATGACACGGGGATCAAAGCTATCGCCAAGGGTTGCCCCTTGCTGACGACGTTAAAGCTCACCGGTTGCCAAGGCGTGAGTAGTGTTGCGCTACGAGCTCTCGCGAAGCAGTGTCACGCTCTTGAGATCTTGTCGCTTGCGGGCTGTGTCAAAACTACAAACGACGATCTCACCGAGCTGGCACGAAACTGTCCTCGCATCCATTGGCTCGACATCAGCGGGAGCCCGAACATCGACTCGACGGGAATCAAAGCTCTCGCGCTGTACTGCACAAGATTATCCTATCTCAACATCTCGCACTGCCAGCGCTTTAGCGACACCGCGCTACTCGAACTTGCTGCCGAGAAAACTAACTCTCGCACGATGTTGACGCATCTGGTGGTGACCAACTGTCCGCGTATCACGGAGCGTGGAGTCGATCTACTGACTGACGCGTGCCCGAACCTTCTCACGATGGATATGACCGGGTGCGACCAGATCGGGCGTCGGTTCCTTCAGAAGCTCGTTCAGAAACTTGAATTCGTCGAGTGGGCCAATGCGTTCTTCGGGTTCCAGCCGTTGCCTAATGCCGCGGAGCTCTGTCGCGCAAGAGACCAACGACTGCTTGAACAGAGAAGTGCTATCAAGATCCAGGCGCTGATGCGGGGCTGCCTTGCGCGTGGCGGTGTGTGGCAAGCCAAGCTTCGCTACGTGGAACGAATGTGGCTACCACGCATCCAAGGACGGATCCGCGGGTTCCTTGTGCGCAAACAGCTTGCAGCTGACGCTTACGAGCGCAAGAAACGCAAAGCAGCACTTTTGATCGCGCAACACTATCGAAACTGGCGGCTGCGACGAATGCTTGCGCGCCACCGCCGCCTCTTATGGATCCGGCGTCACGAGGATGCCGCAGCGCTCATCTTCCAAAAGATTTTCCGCGGCCATCGTGATCGCCGGCGGGTCCAGGCGATCCGGGATGGGATCCAACGCCGCAGGCAGCTGGAGGGGCGAATTCACACGATGCTCGAATTGGCCGCCGTCAAAGTGCAGCGCGCGTACAGGGGCCACGTCGGTCGGGGGGACGCAGCTATGGTTCGCGCGGCGCGAGAAGCCAACCGACGCCAGCAGGAGAAAGAACAAAAGGCTGCAATGTTTTTGCAACGCGTGTACCGCGGCCACCAAGGGCGTCAACAACGCGCCGCGCGGCTTGCCGAACTACTGCACCAAAAGCAGCAACAAGAAGGTGCCGTCAAAATGCAAAAAGTCTTCCGTGGCCATAAAGGGCGCCGCAATGCACTCCAAGTACGGCTAGAAGTCGAGCAACTCAAGCGCATTGATGCCGCGCTGACCATACAGCGCTACTGGCGAGGAATCAAAGACAAGCATCTTGCGGCCGTGCTCATTGGGCTTGTCAAACTCCGTGAAAGGGAACAAGACGCGGCTCGCGCGTTGCAGCATGCGTATCGCATGTACGCCTCCAGGGGCTTCATGAAGGCGATGCGCCTCGCGCAGCAACTGCAACGGAGGCGGCTTCAAGGCGCTATAACTATTCAACGCATGATCCGCGGCCACCGCGGGCGAGCCACGGCCGAAGTGCAACGCGAGCTCCGCAAGCTCGAAGTCGTGGCACGACCGCTTTTCCAAAAGCAAGAACGTCTCCAAGGCGTGGTCGACGACTTGGGAGGCAAAGTGCAGACGCTGCAGCGCAAAGTCGAGAGCGACGAGCAAGACGAGGCTATGCTCGCACTGGAGCTGGAAAAAACAATGCAGATCAAGACCAAGTACCACGACTCAAGTCGCATCACAGGCACACCACAGCGTTACCTGACGCAGTACCTCCAGGTGCAGTTGGCCGACCAATTACGCGCCAAGCGCGTGGAGCTGGCCATGGAGAATCGGTCGCTGGAAGTGTTGCTCACGCAGTGGAATGACGCGCAGAAGCAGCTCCGCGCCGTCAGGCGGGAGCTGGAGCCACTGACCGTGGGCGTGATCGTGCAAACGAAGGAAAATCGCGTCAAGCGGCTCCAAACAAAGGTGCGACGCGAGCGCGTGGCGTCGACACGCATCCAGAAGGTGTTTCGCGGTTACCGCGTGCGCTGTGCCATCCGCGAGGGTGCGAATTGTTGGATGGAGCTCGCCGTTACGGACGCGGGCCAACTGGCGGCTGGGTACAAAGTCTACTACTACAACGCTTTCACTGGCGAGTCGCGGTGGCGTAAGCCGCTCGCCATGACGATATTCAATGACAGCTTCTTGCAGCCGATACCGATGCAGCCGATAGCGTCCAACGCTGCTGGTGCTTCAACGTCGACAACCAACAGCCACGCACATCCATCGCCAAGCTCCAGTTGGTATGAAGCCTTTGACGACACCATCGGTCAGAGCTACTACTACAACTCCATCACAAAGGAGTACCAGTGGGAAAAGCCCGATGCTGTGTCTCCCAACACAGCGTACCTCACAGACTCTCAGTCGTCCCGTAGACGGCGTGAATGGCTGCGCGACCAAAAAGACGACGGCGACATTGACACTCTGGTGGCGGGATCGGAGCTTCGTAGCCTGCTCGGTGAGTGGGAGCACCGCATCGACCCCCTAAGCGAGTTCTTCTTTTTCTACCACCCACCGACAGCTGAGCTCCGTGTGTCACTTTCACCCCGATCAGTCCACAACACACTCGTCGGTGCGGTGAATTCGTCCTCCAGACGGTCTGCTCGCAGTGTCAAGACGACATCTCCGCGGCCGATGCTGTGGCAGTACCGGTACGGGTATGAATACGATGCAGAGGGGCAGCTAGTACGCGTAAGCGATGAAGTTCAAGACGAGCGGCCCATCTGGACCGAGCATAGCGACGAGTGCAGCGGTGGCGTCCCGTACTACTATAACCACATCACCCAAGAGTACCGGTGGGAAAAACCTGCGGACTTTGGGCTGAGCTTTGACGCGTATACAAACTCTACCAACTCTTCACGCGAGTGGTTCAAGGTTCAGCAGCAGGTGCAGACCCAAGACGCGGCTACGGGGGCCACTACTCCCGGTAGTGGTGGTCCATCGGCGCGCGGGCGGCTTCTCACTGAGCGGTCCCAGAGGAAGCGTTCGCTTGGCAAGAAATGGGTTGAGTGCATCGATGCAGAAAGCGGGAACACGTATTACTACAATGAAATTTCCGGCGAGACACGGTGGTCACTGTCCCCACGGAGTGCGCGTGACGAGATGGATACTCCCGGAGAGATTCCTTTGAAGCTTTACGAGCAAGTGAAGCAGCTGCGTGAGGCTCCGGTGGCTTACACCGCTAGAGAGACCCACATGGCGTGGCTCGAAGACGCAATGGACGGCAAGGACTGGACAAAAGTGGACGTGCTCGTTCAGCAGATTTTCATTCGCGAGCAAAGCAAGTTAGTTGAGGACGCGAGAGCCGCGCGCCACCAAGAATCCTCTTTTTTGCCGACTGGTTGGTCTCTATTTGAAGATCCAACGTCAGGACAGTCGTACTTCTACAACGCCATCACTGGTGAAACGAGCTGGACCAGACCTACTCCCGCTACCGAGTCGTAGGGGTAGTAAAAGACCCGGAACGGTGCTCTTTCAACATGATTCAAGACTGGTCTGGAACAAGTAATGCGAACAGGACGGGCAAATGTGGGTAAAAACGTTGAGGTATGCGATATTGACAGAGTTCGAAGCTACCTATGATGGACAGGTCTCACTGGATTGTGAAAGATGTCTCTTCGCTTAGCAGTGCTGCACTGAGCGCTTGCTGCAGTCCTTTCTTGGTCTGAAGCCGAGGCAGATCCAACCGGTTGAAACAAGCATGGCTACGCACGTATCCTTTGTCCTGCCAAGCGCCGACGCCATACAACGTGAACGGGCAGAGCCTTCCGTCATAGCTGCTCAACGCGGCAAAACCCGCGGGTGGCACACGCGAAGAACCGGTTGCAAACTGGAGAAGCAGGCGTCGACGCTGTGGCGACAGTTCTCGAACGAGCTGCCAGAAGTGTTTGAGGGCTGGGTGGCCGGCAAGATCGTCCGTGTACTTGGTGTGCCGCTCCCAGTCGTCAACGTCAATCGAGTCAGACCCTGAGAGTATGTAGTCGAGCTCCTCGGCATCAAAGAGCATAAGTAACTTGGCTGGAATGACCTCATAGACGCCCTTGAGAAAAGCGGCGAGTTGCAGGGCTACACTATCGACCAGCGTGTACTTGATCTTACGGTCGACGTATTCAATCTTGTTCTCGTCAGTTACGTCGAGCTCGCTGCCGCAAGGCACAAGCTCCACCGTACGTGTTTCTCCGTCAGGAAGCATTTCTATCACCGTGAAGTTTAGTCCGAGCGAGTCGACGCCGTCGTTATCAAGCAGCCACCGAAGGTTCTTAAAGGCCTCGGCGTCAAAATACTCGAAGTCGTCGAAGCTGATGGGTTGCCCCAGGATGATCTTGAGCAGCGGGTGCGCCAAATGGAAGCCCGTCACGTTGCCCTCGAGCAGAGCTCTGCCCAGAACACGGCCAGCGGCTAGAAAGTGTGCGAGATGATCGTTTCCGACGATGGCGCGGGAGTGCGGATTAAGATAGTATGCCTGCTCCTGCTTGTCCACGCAAACAAAAAGCCCGGCCTCCGGTGAGGTGATTTGTTCGTTAAACAAGACGAACCACTCACGGTAGACGCCACCAGCGTCGACACCTTGGTCGCCGACGAAATCGATACGCACGGCAGCGCGTGCCTCGATCGGCGCCATTGTAGAGATCGTACTGATCGAGTCGTCAACCAAGTTGGCGCGGTCAATCGCCAGCCGCGTGGTGCGTGTCGTGCCATCCTCTCGCGTGGATGCGTCGAGGAACAATGCCGAGCTAGAGGTAATAAACTGCGCAAGCTTGGTAGGGAAATCGAGCTGGGCCTGTACAACTGTGTCGCGAATCTCTTGCTGGGCCTGCGCCTGGATCGCGTCATCTCCGTCCAAACCATTGGAAACACTCAGGATCGGCATGGCTGCATCAGCGAAGATGGCGTCTTGGACTTCGACAGCAAGTTGGGCCACACAGGCCTCGAGCCGAGCCGCGACAGTGTGCACGGTGTCACTGAGCTGCTCGTCGGGTCCGACTGGTACCTCGTTTTCGTCTACGTCAATAGGGATGGCGACCTCGGCGAACGTACGGTTTTGGTCCTCAGCCGCCACCTCTTTCTGCCGTGGTGGATCCTGATGTCCAAGCGACGCTGGCATGGTCAGCCGTAAGACCCATGGCGTGAACGCGCTGGACTCGTTGGCCGTGCGCTGCCAGCAGACATTGTTGTCTGTAGTGGCAACGCGGTGCCACTGCCTGCGGCGGCGGACGCGCCGCTGCCGCGTCGTCAAACCGACAGATACAGCGGCACTCGCCGGCTCCTGCTCGTCGAACGCCGCGCCACAGACCGCGCAAAACGCGCTGTGCTTCAAGTTTCCGAACGAACAGTGATGGCACTCGCGGCAGCCTTCGCGCGCGGCCCTGGAACAACTCGATGCATGGTCAGAGACGGGTGTGTCTGTGTGTGGAAGGGATACAGGACTGCCTACCGCAGAGCCGACTCGACTCGCGCATCGGCCGAACTGGCTTCGCCCCTATTACACCAAACACGCATGAGTGTCATGGGCGTCTTTCGAGCGTGGACATAGCGACTCATGTGAGCAGAAGCGGCGCGTGGAGGGCGCTCTCGGTCTGGCGTCGGCCCTGCGCCCACCGACCGTAGCAGGTGCCCAGCACCACGATTACGAACGCGCAGACCATGAAGGCGCCGCCTGCGCTCATGGTGACGCTTCTGGAATGGTAGGTGCCATGAGGCCGTGTCCCCCCCCCCCACACACACACACACTGTGTGTGTGTGTGTGTGACACCCACACCCAGCTTCCGCGATGATGGGCAAGAGCATCCAGTGGACTTCTGTTAGGTTCGATTTTTCTGCGGAGTGATGGGTACTTCCTTTCAGTGTGTCGACGACGAAAGCAACGATGTGGGAGTCGCACAGTGGGACCCGAGGTGGTGGGATCAAGCGGTTGAAGACCGAGACGGTATCTCGCGAATCAACTGCATGGTTTGGAGAGAAACACAATAAGAATAAACACCGTTCCATAGCTCCATGATTTGGCACGTATTCATCTCTACATCATGTTCGTGGACCTCGTCTAGAGGATGCCGGTACCACTCCTTGTCTCGGTAACGTGATACCCAACCGAAAAGCCTGATGGCAACGGCCAATTTAGTCGGTCGTGAAGCCAATGGTCTCTCCAACAATGGCGGCGTTCACAGCCTCGCGCATGTCTTTGAGCTTCCTGTGGAGAGGCAGGTCCACACGATTGAAGCACGCGTGGCTGTGCAGGTAGCCTCGCGTATCCTTTGCGTCGACCCCAAGAAGCGTGAATAGGCACAACTGCCCATCGTTGCTGGTGAGCGCGCTAAAGCCTCCAGGCGGAACGCGTGTCGAGCCAGTCGCGAACTGCAAGAACCGGCGTCGCTCGTCTTGGGACAACTCTCGGATAACCTTCCAGAACAATCCCGCTGCGGGGAAGTACGCCAGGTTTTTGGATGTGACAGTATTGCGCTCCCAGTCGTCGACATCAATCTCGTCCGATCCGGACAACACATAATCCAACTCCTCCGCGTCAAACAACACCAACAGCTCCGCCGGAACCACCTCGTACAGGCCCTTCAGAAACGCAAACAGCTGGCTCTCGACGTGATCGAA
>JAADVT010001090.1:0-10098 GCA_023335895.1 Pythium rishiriense
AAAAAAAAAAAAAAAACTTCCGAGTTGGTGGTGGCGCATTCTTTTTTCTTCCATCGCCCAACACCATGACGGCCGAGGTGAATGCGCCGGCGGCGGCGTGTCCGCACGCGTCCAAGGCCGACGCCAAGGCCGACGCCAAGGACGAGTCCTGTGGCTTTGGCCAGCAGATGATGCACATCGCGCAGCACGCGGCCGCCGGCGGCGCGTGGCAAGTCACGGGCTCGCGCGCGAAGCTGTCCCAGGAGCGCGAGGTCTCGAGCATCCCCAAGAGCGACTTCACGCCGGCCCACCAGTCGGGCGCCGCGACGCAGACCCACTGGGAGTACCCGTCCGAGGACATGTACTTCAAGGCCATGAAGCGCAAAGGCTGGGACCCCGAGGCCGCCCAGATGAAGACCATCGTGGCGATCCACAACTCGGTCAACGAGCAGAGCTGGCGCGAGGTGCTCGAGTGGGAGGCGCGCCACGGCGCTGCGCCCCCCAAGCTCAAGCGGTTCATCGGCCGCCCGAGCGACTACAGCCCCAAGGCGCGCCTCCAGCACCTGCTCGGATGGTACGGTCGTACACACAGAGGTCCCACCATACTGGTCCACACACCTTTTTTTTTTTTTTTGCTAGGTCGGTGCTGCCGTTCGACCGCCACGACTGGATCGTCGAGCGCGCCGACGGCACGGAAGTGCGGTACGTGATCGACTTTTACTCGGGCCAGCCGCAGCCCGGCCGGCCGCTGTCGGTGTACCTGGACGTGCGCCCCGCGCTCGACTCGCTCGAGAGCGTCGTGGATCGCCTGCGGTGGCAGTTTGACGAGAAGATCCGGCCGTTGCTGCCGTTCCGCGGCGCGTTTGTCGGCGGCCCGGCGCGGGACGACGACGCGGCAGCCAAGCCGGCGCCGTCCACCGAGGGCCGGTCCACGGTCATCCCGCGCAGCGACGCATGATCGCCCGGAACACGGTCGCCTGTCGCACCTTTCTGTAGACCTACACAACCCCCTCTCAACAAGGACATTTCCTGATCCTCTGTGACGTGTGTGTGTGTGTGTGTGTGAACGGTCTCCGTTATTGGTGCGTGGATCCTTTCTTTGTCGTGTAGGCGACGGTTCGCGGATTCGACCCATGCAAAGGAAAACAGAGAACGACAAAGAGTCTGGACCCGCCATGTCGACAGACGTGAACGTCAAGGTGGCCGTGCGGTGCCGACCCATGAACGCCCGCGAGACGCAGCTCGGCGCGCAGTGCATCGTGCAGGTCGTGGACGGCAAGACCGTGGTGATCCGCAACCCGTCCATCGACGAGGCCTCGGCCACAGGCACGAGCTCCGTCGAGTCACCGCGCGGTGGCGACGACCACCACAGCAAGGCGTTCACGTTCGACTTTGCCTACTTTTCAGACTCGACGCAGCCGCAGGTGTACGACGCGATTGCGCGGCCCATCGTGGACCAGGCGCTGTTAGGGTACAACGGCACGATCTTTGCGTACGGCCAGACGGGCTCGGGCAAGACCCACACGATGATGGGCAGCGGCGACGACCACGGCATCATCCCGCGCATGAACCACGACTTGTTCGAGCGCATCGCGCAGGCCACGGCGGCTGATCCGACCAAGAAGTTCCTCATCACGGTGTCGTTTCTCGAGATCTACAACGAAGTCATAAAGGACCTACTGAACCCGTCCGACAAAGTGCTCAAGATCCGCGAGCACCCGGACATGGGCATCTACGTCGAGCAGCTCGCTGAGCTCGTGGTCAAGGAGCCTGGTGACGTCGTGCGGCTACTCGCCCAGGGCAACAAGGTGCGCCAAGTGGCCGCGACCCAGATGAACGAGCGGAGCTCGCGGTCCCACTCGTGTTTCACGATCAAGATCGCGTCCAAGCAGACGATGGTGCTCGAGAGCGGGAACCAAAAGGAGACGTGTGTGAACGCCAAGATCAACCTCGTGGATCTCGCCGGCTCGGAGCGCGCGTCCAAGACCGGCGCGACGGGCGATCGCCTGAAAGAAGGCGCGGCGATCAACAAGTCGCTCAGCGCGCTGGGCAACGTCATCACGATGCTGGCCGACCCAAAGAAGCGCGGCGGCGGCGCCGCGCACGTGCCGTACCGCGACTCCAAGCTCACACGGCTGCTGCAGGAATCGCTCGGCGGCAACTCGCTCACCGTCATGGTCGCCGCCATTTCGCCAGCCGACGACAACTACGAAGAGTCGCTGGGCACGCTCCAGTACGCGAACCGTGCCAAGGCCATCAAGAACGCTGCGCACCGAAACGAAGACATCAACGAGAAGACGATCCGCGAGCTCCGCGAAGAGATTGAGCGGCTGCGCCAAATGGTGCGGCCGACGTCGGCCACAGGCAGCGGAGGCGCGAACTCCAGTACCAGCTCCGGCGGCCAAAACGAGTCGATGATGGCGCAGATGGAAGAGACGATCGCCAACCTCGAGCGTGCCAAGCAAGAGTCGTGGGAGGAAAAACAACGCCTGACCGAGCTCTTTGAGCAGGAGCGACTTAAAAGTCTGAATAACGACACCAAGATCCTCGGCTTTATGCAGACGGTCAAGCAGGAGAAGATGGACATCATGAAGCGCATCAAGGCGCTCCAGCAGCAGAAGCTGGGCGTGACACGGCAGATGCGCGTGCGCAAGCAGTCGTACGCGCAGGCCAAAAGCAAGCTGCAGCAGGTCGTCGAAGAGTTTCAGCAGTCGAGCGCGCAGCTCACGCCCAAGCAAAAGCAGGCCAAGATGGAGGAGATCGAGGCCACCAAGGCGCTGGTCGTGGGCGACCGTGACGAGCTCGCGCGGCTCAAAGACGAGCTCAAGCTGTGCGAGGACAAGCTCGTGGAGGAAGAAGCTGAGGTCGCGGCCAAGAGCGCGCTACTTGAGGAAGACGACAAGCTGCGCAAGGCCATCCAGGAGGACGAGCGAGAGAAGATGAAGCACGAGCGGGAGGCGTTCTTGCAGCACGCACTGGATGAGGAGCGCCGCGTGTTGCAGCTGCAGGCCGAACAAGACAAGCAGCGGCTCCGCGAGGCGCTTGACCACACAGCCGACAAGGAGAAGGAGCTCGCGGAGGAAGTCGAGCGCCAGCGCGCGAGAGCACTAGAGTTCCAGCAGCAGATCCACGGACTGCAGCGCGAGCACGTGCAGTGGAAGAGCGACGCCAAGGCGACGCTGACCCAGATGGTCGACAACCTCAAGCGCTCGTTTTACCGCGAGCAGCGCGACTTGGAGGAGAAGTACGAGCACGCCGTTCGCCTGCTGCGCATCGCCAAGGACGACATTGTCCTGCTTGGTGAACGGAATGCCGAGCTGGAGACGCAACTGGAGGAAGCACGCAAGAATCCGTACGGCCAGCCTGCCAAGCCGTTTAAGTTTCGGTGGTGACTTCGATTGGTGAAATTAAATGGCGATACTTAAGGCTAACGCAGAGGGAGTTGAGCGGGGTGGCGACTGATGTTCAGACGCACAGCGGACGTGGCGGGAAGTAAGGCACGGGTTGGGGCACACTTGCGCGAGCAAGCGGCTTTCATAAGTGCGCGTGGATGGTGTGCAGAGCAGATGCTCATGCGAAGTACGGGCCGTCATGCGCAGGAGCACTGATGCTTGACTTGATTCTGAGCGGCTGACCGATCTTGATTGCGAAAGCTGTAGTGCGCGTGCGCAAGCTCTCGAGCTTCTTCTTGCGGGCACTGCGTGACGTGTCATCATCGTTATCGTATTCCGGGTGCACTGGCGTGATGCGCATGGGTCGGAGTCCACTGAGCGGTGGCGCTACCACCAAGGGCGTTCCACCGTCGACCGAATCGTCGCTTGTGATCGACTCCGCGCGGAGACGCGCGCGCAGCTTGCGCTCTTCCTTCAATTTCTGCAGCGCGACTCGGTAGAAAGCAGACGTATTGCCGCTGCTCTCCTTTTCCGGCGCCAGATCCTGTGTCAGTTGGCGGTAGCTAACGCCATTCGTGTAAAGCGTGATGCTACGGCAACTTGACGTGCTGCTCGCCGTCGATGGAGGAGCAGTCACCTCCAAACCTTCAGATGACGGCGCGTCGGACGCGTATTGCTCTTCGTCGCTGCTGAGGATATCTTGAACAGCCTCAACGGTCTGCGTATCGATCCACAAATGGTGCAATGGCGTCACGACACCACTGGCCGACAAGTTTGATCCAGGCGCACTCGTGGTCGCGGATTGCGTGGAGAGTGGTGCGTCGCTCTCGACATCGTGGACGCTGGAAGAGTCACTGCAAGTACTGGCTGTGTGCAACGCCGCGTACGTGTTCATCTTCCAATCCGTGTTCCAATCAGCCGAACGCTGCTGCACGACCTTGGGGGAACGACGAGTCACATGACTCCAGTCGGAAAGCGTGGAAGATGAGTCATCACCTCGTGCATCTTCTTCGATGGAAACATTGTCGTTTCCGGAAGTCGCGTCGCCGAGGTTCTCGGTGCGGACCGCGTCATCATTATCTTGTTCCACTAGCTTCGGCTCTGACTCTTGGATGTTGCCCGTCACGGTGTCGATAAACTGTTCAATATCGGTGGAAATGGCTTGCGCTTGGGCGTCGCGCTCGTCGTCGTTCTTAATCTCGTCCACGCGCATGGCGCGGTTGATGAGGTCATGGGCGCTCGCGAGGTGTGCCAGCGACAGTGGTGAGCGCGAGCGGCCGGCGGCTTCCTGCTCCAAGATGAGCGCGTTGATGGGCTCAGTGGCCATGTGGTTGGCTTCGACCGCGCAGAGCAAGTTGCCGGACGCGTTCATGCGAGAGAGGCGCTTGCGCTTGCCGATTCGGCGGTGGCGGTGGCGGATGCGGCGCGGGCGACTCGGTGAGCGCAGCAACAAGGCGCTGTCGCCCGTGATGATCGCGGCACACTGGTCGATCGTGGCTTGGAGCGCCTCACGCAAGGCCTCAAGCGCTGATGGAATCGCGCTCGCGAGGGACCGCAGCTCGCTGGACAGGAAATCGCGCAGAATCGCCAATAATTCGATGATGCGCTGCCGTACATGCCGTGGTGTGAGTACATCGATACGACTATTAGCGGGGAGGCAACAACGCGCACCGTACCATGGGACGAGGCGGGTACTTGACTCCAGGAGGGCCGAAAAGGAAAGCCCACCGAGTCTCTGGGAAGCGAAGGCGACTTGAGCAGGAGCCGGCAAATTGAAGAATGAGGGCACACGAGTGGAAAAGGAAAGGGAAACTCCGCGCGCTTGACCCAACAATTTCAAAAACCAACGCCGCCAACAAAAAGCAACGATGCGTCCAACAACAACCACAACAAAAACCAACGATATCGAACAACTCGCAACAGGAAAAGTGTAGGTTGGTGCGTACACTTTGTTGGTTCCGAGAGAGTTTTGTCCAGGCTCTTGTGCGTGTGGGCTGGAGCAAATCTGTGTATGTGTCTGTGTTCACCCATTGATGTCGCACCTGCGTCCACGTTGAAGTGGGCAATATCAACCAATCCAATCGTTTTATTTGTACTTTTATCCAACCAATGTACAGTATTGGCCCTGTCCCGCGACACGGCTTGGCAGCTGGTGGGGAGGGCTAATGCCACGTCGCTGGCATTTTCGCAATTGCCACGAGATGGCTCACCACGGCTGTGCGTGGAGCGGGTCGCCGGTCTTGTTGGTGCAGGCGAGCGCGACGAGCATGGTCGTGAAGGCCGCGAGGCTGGCGGCCGTGCGCACGTCGTGGAGCTTCCCCCACTCGCGCAGCATGCGCTGGAGCCACGCGGCGCCGCGCGACCGGCACGCCGGCGTATCGAGCAGCCGCGCGTTGAGCGCGAGCATGCGCGTGACCGTGTAGGGCACCATGGCCACCATGGTCGCGCCGCTCGCGAGCCAGAGGCGCGGCATGCCCGCGACGGGGCAGCCGCAGCTGCGCGGCTGGCACTGCAGAAAGTAGACGGCAAGCGCCGAGAGCCCACTGCCGACGGCCAGCGGGCCCTGGAGCCGCGCCGCGTGGAAGTACATGCGCCGAAAGTACGGCGCCTGGAACGCGAGCTCGCGCGTCTCGAGCAACGCCGGGTGCTGCGCCATGGTGATGTACGCGGCCGCGCCCGTGAAGAGCCCCGCGAAGCCCGTCGCCGTGATCTGCGCGAGCGCCTCGAGGTCCATGATGTGGGGACGGTGTGGGAAGAGCGCTGGAGGGAAGGCGAGGAATCTCCGAGTGAGAAGAAACTGGCGAGTCGTGACCGCGCGCTGTCAAATAGACCTCGAAGGGAGTGGAAGGAAGGAAGGGGGGGGGGATCATCTCCATGCTGCATGGAACAGGGAGATGGGGGCCGCCTCAGCTGCCACTTCTGTGGCGACAAAGCCATGAGAGGAGACCAATGACGTTTATTTATCAAATAGCATTGCGTCTTTTCCCGGGTCTGTTCAATAGGATTATACTATCCACACGTCATGACGTGTCGCTATACATTGATAGAGAAACGTCATTGTGGTGAAAGGTGCGTCACCTTGAAGGGCCGCGTATCTCGTTGCACCGCTAAAGACGGCTCGCTCTGTGCAGGCAAACATGGCGGAGATTAGCGCGAAAGCCGGAGGCCATGCGGTCGTCCACGACAGCGGTATGCGCGCGATGGGCCGGCTGCGCGCGGAGCGCGTCGTTGCCGCGGCGCAGCGGCTCTCGCCGCTCGACGCGCGCCGTCAAACAGACAGCGACGCCAGTGGGACCAAGGTGCGGCCCGCGACGACGTCGACCATGCGCGCCGTGTCGGCGCTCGTGCCAGCGGTGCAGGACCTCTACCTCCAGCAGTCGGGCGTGCAGTTCCTGCTCGAGGATCTCGTCAAGCGGCTCCAGGACGAGCGGCCGGACGCGCCCGGGGCCTTTATCGCGAGCTACTTTGCCAGCGCCGCGGCGGGCACGAACGTGCGCGCGAGGGAGTTTGAGTACGTGAACGGCACGCTCCAGAACCAGATCGCGTTCTACACGCAGCTCCAGCAAGGACTCGCGGGGGCAGACCCTACCATGGGTACGCGGCCATTTGACAAGTCCGGCTTCTTGGCGTGTGGAAAAGACACGCTCAGAGTGACACCATCTGTGTGGGATTGGCAGAAATCACCAGTGACGACTTTGCGGAGCTCGTGTGGAGCCATTGCGGGGACGTTCCAAGCGTGCTGCTGAACCAGGCGTGCTCCCACTTGAGCGAGTCGCCCGAGGGCACGATCGTCGCCACGCTCCACAACTTTCTCACCGCCTTTGGTGCGTGTTTTGTGTACAACGGTGCGTCACTTCTGTGGTTTTGTTGATATGCTTGTTTCGGTTGATTTAACATGTTGCGTTCCCCACCGAAAGATTTCCTGTCCAAGGTGTTTGACACGTACACAGAACTCGTACAGGCGAGTCGAGACGTGCAGTCGCCGACGGCGAGCGCCGGTGGACAACGATCGGATAGGTACGTGGGTCGAAAGCTCCATGTCTGGGCCATCGCATGCTAACACCAAGAAATGGCCAACCAAAACAAAACAATAACACAGCATTGCAAGCGCCATGGCAGCTGACCGCGTCGTTGCTCGTTTGCGCCTTATCGCACAGCAGGCATCGTACGTTTTGGTCTGTCGTGTTTCGCTGTTGGATTTCACCACGAGGATTGACCAAATGGATACACACAGCTCCACCACACCGCCGCTCGGCGAAGTCGAGTCGTTCGTATTCAAGAGCACCAACTTTCGAGAGGTGGGTCCAACCCTCTGCTACTTATCATCTTCCGCTTCTTTACCTCTTCACAACGACGCATGTGCGTGGGCTTATAGTTCTGCGCGTGCTTCTTCCTGAGTCCGGCCATCGCTGCGACCATCCGCGAACTGCAAGTCGCATTCGCGGCCCTGAGCGGCTCAGATCCAACTCAGATATTCTCTCCCTAATCATACGTGGCCCACACCAAACCAGGCACTCTCGTGTTGAGTGTTCAGTTGTCAGCCCTCGCGTCCCGACGTGCCACCATCTTCCACCCGCCGAGGGAGAGGACGCCACCGTCGCCGTCGCAGCGCGACTCGCTCGCCCATCGTCCGCTTGTCCGACGACAACGTGATCGCGCACGTACCCCTCCCTGTCGATCTCTGTGTAACTCAGCCATGTACCCTCGCGCACGCGCCGCGCGCAACGACGAAAACTCGGCGCCGGCGACCTACGCGTTCGGGCACCGCGTCCCCTCCACGGCCAGTCGCAAGCCCACGACAGCGCCGTCCACGACGGGATCGTACCGCTCGACCTCGTCGAGGTCGTCCGTGGCTGTGCCGGCGGCGCCGTCGTCGACGTCTTCCAACTCGTCCGTGTCGTCGGCGTCCTCGGCGCGGACGGTCCGGTCCAGTGTGTCGGCACCGACCGCGGCGTCGGCCCACCGCGCGGCAGCGGCGGCCGCGCACCGCTCCTCGGCGTCGACCAAGTCCCAGCGCTCGGTGCTCCAGGAGCGACCTGCCAATGTCCCGTCGGCGTCGACCACGCGAAGTGCCGTGGCCAAACCGCGAGGCGCTCAGAGTACTCGCACGCAACCGTCGGTGGCCACGTCGGCGACGCGGTCCACTGTGCGGTCTTCCCACACACAGGCTCAAGTGACGCCGCCTGTCTCATCCGCTAACCACACGGCAGCGGCACCGTCGATCTCGCCAGCCATGGGGCAGATGCAGCACCAGTTCAAGCAGGCACAGCAGCTGATCCACCAGCCTCCCCCCGCGCCGGGGCTCTCGCGCCACCACGAAACGTGTGGACCGCCACCAGCGTCGGTCCATCAGCCTCCGTCGGCACCAGAGCCCATGGAGGTCGAGCGGCCACAGCCGGAGCTGCAGCAACCGGCACGTTCGTGGACGCTCGGGGATTTTGAGATCGGCCGCGTGCTCGGCCGGGGCAAGTTTGGCCAAGTGTACATGGCACGCGAGAAGAACTCCAAACAGGTGATCGCGCTCAAGGTGCTCGTCAAGGACCAACTGCGTGCGAACGGCGTGGCCCATCAGCTGCGCAAGGAAGTCGAGATCCACTCGCGTATCCGCCACCAGAACATCTTGCCCCTTTATGCAACGTTCCAGGACGAGAGCCGCGTGTACTTGGTGCTCAAGTACGCTGGCGGCGGCGATCTCTACAAGAAGCTGCGCGCGAGCCGACGGTTCTCGGAGAAGGACGCCGCAACGTACGTCGCGCAGCTCGTGAGCGCGCTCGAGGCCTGCCACGCCCAGCATGTGATCCATCGTGACATCAAGCCAGAGAATCTGCTGCTATCAGAACAGGTGAGTTGAGCTGTATGACGGGATTTGTCAACCAAGCGACTGATGAGTATTGGATTTTCTGCCAGGGTGAACTGCTGCTCGCCGACTTTGGCTGGTCTTCGTCCAACGTCACGAACGCGTACGTGTCACGTATCTCGGTGGATGGCTGTGTGAAACAATAACTTGTTAACGTTTGGCCGTTACGCTTTGTAGCAACCGGCGTGAGACGTTGTGTGGCACACTAGACTATTTATCACCAGAAATGATTCGGGTACGTTGATGCTATTCGATATCGCCTCGTCGTTGAGTTTGCACAACTGATGCCTAGGTGCTTGTTCCCACAGGGCGAAAAGTACAACGAGTCTGTCGACATTTGGGCTCTTGGTATCATTATGTATGAGCTTCTCGTCGGCAAACCGCCCTTCGAAGCTCCGGTACGTTTCCTCTCTAACGGTCTATCTCATTTCCTCCTCGCCAACCGGCTCACACTTCTTCGTATGTTAGGGCCAAGATGAGACCATCCAGCTCATTACCGACGGGCCACTGCAGGTTCCTCCGAACCTCTCCCTCGCCGCCAAAGATCTTCTTCAGAGAGTACGTATCTGAATTGTTTTTGCGCATCATGGCCAGCACAACGCAGTGATCTGATTTGTGTATGTATTTTTGTAGATCCTGCAGAAGGATCCGGACCAGCGATTGTCACTGCGGGAGATCAAGGCCCACCGCTGGTTTTCCAACGTCGGAGTGCGCCACCGCGCTTCATCCCGCGCTGCCTAACGTCGTATCCCACCGGACCGGGTGGACACGTCATCCCTCTCGGCAACGACATCGCGCATCTCTTCTCGCTCATGAACCCATGATTATTATTTGTTTTCATTTTTTTGGATTCCCGGGGGCCAGAGTCTC